>WEKY01024919.1:153087-197153 GCA_013390045.1 Picathartes gymnocephalus | reverse complement strand
ACGCCGAGGGAGAAAAGCGGGAGGGGGAAGGGGAAGAGGAAGGCGGTACGCTTGCCAGCGGGGCCGCCCCCCGCGCCGGTGCATGGGCGGCCGCGGAGTCCCGGGTGCGGCCCCGCCGCCTCCCGCCCACGGCCGCACGGCGGGGTCGCGCCGCGGTCAGCGGCAGAGCGGCACTCCCTCCGCTCCATCACCCCTCATCCCCAGCCGGCTCTCGGGGTCACGCAGGGACCGGGAGTCAGCAGGTGGTTGCACAAAGGGATCGCTGTAAACACGAGCACCGTGCGGTGCACACCCGGACAGACACCTGTCCGCCTGGCAGCGGAACCGGACCCAGCTGGACACCGCCGAGTGATGCCGGGGCTCCCTGCCGGGCACGGCCGCCAGTGACCGTAGGCGAAACGCGGTGGTGAGACCCCGCGGAGCACCACCTCTTCTTCCTTCCCGCTTCGGTGGCGGCCGGTGAGGGCCCGCCTGCACGGAGGGCAGCGCCCTTCGCGTCCTTACAGACCGGGGTGTGCGCGGTGCTCGATCACCAGGTGTGTCACGGAGTGCGCGGACCAGCTTTTCCTGGCATGTGAACTCCTGGGGTTAACCCACCTCACTGGATATCCTGCCTGAGGGAACGACAGCCAGCCTTTCTTTTCAAGTTGTCCCTGTGAGGTGTTTAGAAGAGTAGCTATTTCTCTGATTCCCGTTTCAATTTTTCTGCCTTCCTAAGGCAAAGAAGCTTAGCTCTGCTCTTTCTGTATTTTACTGGGGACTTCTCTTGGGAAGAACACGTTTGTGAGCTGAGCGAGATTAAATACCTCTCCGTTTTGTTATCATTGCCGTGGCTATCCTCCAAAGTAGTTATTGGTGCTGGATCAGCGTAGCAAAACCACTGCACACAGAATCTGAAATACTGCAAAAGAAAAAAATTCCCTTTCTCGTCTCTTGAAATCTTTCTGCTCTCTTAAGGTATGACAACAACTCCTAGTTTTTCAGCCACACCCCAGTCTTCCAGGATGGATGGAATACAGTTTATTTTCTTTTAATATAAGAATTAGGGAATTCTTTCTTTTTCAGAATTTTGTTAAAAACATTCAAACTCTCCTAATCCGCCTTTACAACTCACACTTATACTTACGCATACACCTCGCCCCGCGCAAAAAAAGCCCCAAACAAACCAAAACAACAACAACAAAAAAAACCCAAAACCAAAAAAACCCATGGAACAAAAAGAAAAGGGAAAAAAAGCAGAAGTTGAATTCGCTGTCTTTTTTCCCTGTCATCTTCCTCAAATTCCCAGGCAGAGTGCGTTGGGCGCCTCCCCACAGCTCCGTGCGGCCGCGGCGTCGCACCAGCACCTCCTGCCGCTCCCGGCTCCGTGCGGCAGCCGCCGGCGGCACCGGTAATAAAGATAATGAGAGATACTCACCAGCCTGGCTCCCCTCAAAGGCAATACAAGCTGTCAAACTTTCCTCTTGCTACCCAAGAATTCGAGTACCGTGCTGTTCCGACCCTGAAGCCTTATTGCCAAAGATGACGCTTTACACTTTCCCTTTTGAAGCCACACGAGCTGCGCGGTGAACACCAGGTGTGTGCTTTGGAGCTGGTGATTGCTACACTTCACAGTGGTCGATGAGAACAGTAGCATTACTCTGAACAGGAGGCTTTTATCCAACAGTATTTTTACCAAAGAAATGACACGGAATTGCCTCTGTTCTCTGCCACTTTCTAGCTTGAAATAGGTTTAAGAAAAGTCCTAGCTTGTTGGAAAATTATTGAAAGCAAAAAGCTAATTTTATTCCATACGTAGGTTGGACATGTATTTTGCTTTATATGAATTGGTGTTTCTTTCAGGTGAGCTATGCTTCTAGTGAGCATCCAGCTGCAGTGTCTGCACTGGGAATTCCCTCTGGAGAATAACCATTGCCATGGATAAGGACACCACATTTCCTGTTATTAAGGTGGATATAACCTCCAAGTTATGCATGATATTAATTTCAATTACAGCTTGCCTCTTGTAAGCTAAGCGGGTAATCAACAGGCTATACTGTGACTACACCCTTAAATCAATAGCTGGGAATACATCACCTCCCCCAAATACTCCGCCTCCTAAATGCATTCTTTGAAAGGAGTACAAGCCAGAGTTTAGCTGAGCCAGTCCTCTGGCTAATAGTCCTGCTACAAGCTGGAATATTTTTAAAAGCAGGCAATTGGTAGAGGGATAAACATCAGCCAAGCTGTTCAATTTACAGCATGTTAAGCATTCTTGAAACTGTGATCATTCATATATTTGGGTCAATCAGATGTTGTGTTAGTGCTTTGCAGACATTGCAATGAGCAGCTCAGAGATAAAGGAGAAAGTTTCCAGGCTTCACAGCCCTGTAGTGGCGAAGGGAGTGCTGGCCACTGTCCAGACCCAGAATTCTAGCAAGAGGAAAGATAACAAAATAATTTCTGGCTCCCCCATATTGTTTCTTATATTAAATTGATTTTAGCTGTCTGGAAAAACTAGGCTCATAGAATAGCTGACTGCTGGTGTTTCACACTGTTTTTAGTCTAGTGAAGGTTTTATTCTGCTCATTCCTCTCCTGGCACACCAGTACGCACCTTCTCAGTGATGTGGAGCAGCTCTCATTGCAGGCAGCAATTCCTCCCCAAAAAAGGGAGAAGAAATGGGAACTGAACAGAGACTTGAAGATTTCTCCCCTGCAATGAAAGTTATTTTGCATTCAAGACAAATGCCAGACTCTAATGGGCTTTGATAGGATTAGGATCATGGGGAAGGAGAAGGGAACGTTTTTTTTCTGGATACTTTATCTATACTGGAGTAGAGAGGCCCTGCCCCTGCTAACAGTCTCTGCTGGGTAAGGAAGGCTGGCAAACTAGGCACAGAGTGAGTCTCCATTGCACCAGAGCCCGAAACTAGCAGCAGCTCCAAAGCACCCAGAGGTGAACCAGTGCTCTCCAGGGCAGGAGGGAGCCTCCTCCCCTGACAGAGGGGATGCAGATGTAGCCTGCTGCAGGGAGGACTGTCCCAGCCATGAGTAGGCACCCTCTGGCTCAGGCAAGTTCTGGCCTGTGCTAGCATTGCATATCTTGGTGTGATACTCACCCACAGCTCAAGGCTTCAGTACAATGCCTCCGCCCCCACATTTCAGAGGCACTCCATGGAAGTTATTTCCCAGCACAGACCTTTTTGGGCTACCAAAACTAGTCAGTCTCCTCCAGTAATACCCAGGCTCATGAAATTGTCCCTCCCTTCACTGAGTACTGACACAAAATTTCCATTCAACATTAGTTTTAGTGCATACCCAAAGCCACATCTCACACACCTCAATGCCAAGTTATTGAGTTTGGTGACTGCCACATCAACTTCTGCAGGGCTGTGAGCTTCTTTCCTGGAGACTGGAGGGGGTGAGCCTGAGCTATTGCTTCATGGGGATCTCTCTCCCTAGCAAAACACATGAAGGCCTTCATTTACTCTGAACTGGGGTTCAGGATCCCAGGGTGAGAAGGGAATAGAGTCCTTTTATTCTGCTCCACCATATTTTTTCTACATTTCATGCTCCAAAGACTTTTTATACAGCTTGTTCCCACCTTGAGTACTTCTCCAGCTCTATCTACACTCTTTCTTCTTTATCAGTCAGGTTACCAAACACCTCTATTTCTATTCAGCATTTCCTCAGCTGTCCACGAATAGCTTGTTCCCACCCCTGTTTAGCACCTTTGGTTCCTGGCAGTGAGTTGGTGCCAGTGAACTCCCAAACAAGTGAAAGCCATTTTTAAAGGGACCACTTGAGATTGCTTGTCAGGAGAGGGGCATTGAGTACATGGTACAATCTGTGCGACTGGGGTCTGCCCTGGCCCTGTGAAAGCTGCTGCAGACAGGCTGGAGCAAAACAATGCCCCTGGTTCCCCAGTGCTGCACATTCCTGTCCCTCTACATTTCCTCTCTTTGTGTTTTGAGTTACTGGATTAGGGTAAATGTGGGTATCGGGATCTTCCATCAGGGCAGCATCAATTCTCTACACCCTGGTAACCTACACAGGCTGATTTGCAGGGCTCCTTTTCTGCTGATGTCAGGTCCCTCCTGATGCAGCCTCCCTGGTGCCAGCTTTCTTGGTGGTGAGAGCACCTTATGCTGCCCTTCTGTATTGCCTGAACCCATGGCTTCCTGGAGGAAAGGCAGCTCAGGCTCAGATCCTCTGGCCAGTGTGGCCTGTGTGTTTCAATTCTTCCTGCTGCAAGGAGATTACTTAGACTAGCTGGCTTGGGGTGAAGGATTGTGCCTGCAAAGCTACCCAGTACAGGTGCAGGGTTACCTTCAAAACACTGCTACTGCCAATACAGCTTCTTTCTCTTGGGGAAAGCTGGAGAGTTTGGAATAAACTCTGCTGGCAACAAGTTAGTGTGCAAAAATGCTATCTGCTGAGTGTCATTGTAAGTTATTCTCACACTAGGAGTGCTTGGTACAAACCTATGAGCAGCACAGCCCATGCACATGCCTGACTGGCTCTGTCAGGGTGGATTTGTATTTCTCAGCCTAAAAAATGCATCCCTCATGATGAGATATTCCAAAAACAGAAGGGCAGGATTTATAGCTGGTTGGGACTGGGGGAGGGCTGAAGAAGTTAAGATGCTCTGCATTTCATATCAGGGAGGTGTATATTTGAGATGTTGCCCTACAGGCATGTTGGCAATTTCTGGAAGTATTTACAAACTTGTCTCAGCCTGGAATAGAGAAATCTGGAAGCTTTGCTATTGCTTTGACTCTGTGGTTGACTTCACAAAAAAGCTCTCAGACATATGGGACTATATAAGGATTTTTTGTTTTGTTTTGCTTTGTTTTATTTTGTTTTGTTTGTTTGTGGGCTTTTTTTTTTCAATCTGAAGTACCATGCAGAATATGAAGCTGGGAAATTGCTGTACAGAGAATGGATCCTATCTCCCCTGTGCTCTGGGACTCTCTGTTTTTAATATCAAAACAATAAATGAGTAAGTGCTTGAGCTCTTGTGCCTGGCTTTTAAAAGTGTTCATAAGATGTGTCAGGTGCCTGATGACGCAAAGTCTTTTAGGGGATTTGTTCTCATCCCCATTAAAAGTGAACAGAAAAGATGGAAAGACATTTGTGTTATGCTCAGACTGACATTCTCAGGGTCTCCGACAAGCAGACTCTGCAGAACTGTCATGAAAGAAATATATTGAAATGATAGGTCAGCAGCATCCATTATACAAATACAACCCAGCCTCTCCAGGCAGCTGATGATTAAGCTGGGAGGATTTTTCATATGAACAACATCAGGCATGATGGCCTTCCTTTTCATGGCTTGGGGGGAAATCCTTGGCTGATCTGAACTGGCAAAGCTGCATAGTGGTGAGCTGCTCACTGAAACTTGCAGCATGTACATTAAAACAGTTCCAGAGGTCACTGCTCACCCTCAAATACAGTCCATTCTGGAGGGAAACACAGTAGCCATTTGTGTCCATTACAAAATATACTTTTTTTTTTTTAAGATCAAGAAGTAAAGAGGTTCAAGACCTCTTGAAGTGTAACTGCTAAGGTGATTTAGGGAGCGAAAAGGTAATTACCCCATGAGAGGATAAATAACACATTAGGTCCTAGCCTCTGCTTTCAAGTAGGGTGTCCTGGACGCTAAGACCCCAGAGCCTACAGTATTCATGTCAGATATATCAATAACTTTTCTTCTTTTCTCCTTCTGGCTTCCAAAACATGGGAGTGAAGAATCTTGTTCAATACAGCTCTATTATTCAATACAGTAGTTCTAGGAACCTGCCCTGGTGTAGCAGAACAGAATAGAGAGGGGAACTCCAAATTTGGTGCCTTTCCAGAAGAGAGAAGGTCAAACTACCTTGATAATAACCCATAGACCTTCTTTCCTCTTGACCCCTCCTGCAAATCCATGAGATTTTATGTGGAGAAGCATGTATGGTTTGGAAAGATACTGTCTTTAGATAGAGAGTCTCCATCACCTTCTGGTAAGCTGTGCCAGGGTTAAATACCATCACTATTAAAAATATCATCACTTTAATGTGATCTCCGGGCACATAGCCTTTAGATGGGCCCAGTTAAAAACTGAAGTGGACCAGACTTGACTAGAAAAATAAGGCCAGGCTAAAGGTGGAGTTACTATTGTCACAGAAAGGAAGGAAAAAAGGTCATAACATTCAGCTTCTACTGCAAAAATACACCCAGGACACTTCTTAAACTTTACAGCAAGTCCTAAAAAACTGCAGCTCTTGCATTGCCAGTGAAACTGTTCTATTTAGTCTTAAGGTAAAAACCCCAGCTGTGCCAGTGGAAAGCCAGCTGTTCAGTTGTCTCTAAGTGAAGCAGAGAAAAGGACCAGCTTAAATAGCAAACCGAGTTTCCAGGCCTCGAATACCTTCCCTCTGATGTGTTGCCTGGACAGGCAGCTGGGTTCTTTCCAAGGCCAGAGGACCCTCTTTGGCTGCCAAGAGTGTGAAGGGGGAAGACACAGATGGACGAAATATATGAATTCCCTGGACATTTGCTTTTCTGTCCCCAGCCTCTCCCTTCCTTGAAGGTGTCCTCTGCCCCTACATGCAGCTGTGTCAGAGACTGAAAGAGTTCGTGCCTCCAACATTGAGATAAAGTTTTTCTCATTTTAACAAAAACTGTATAAAGAAGCTACAACCAAAGAAGCCTCCCTGAAGATACCTGACTGGGACTTTGGACTGAAAGTCAAACTGCTGATTAGATAAAGGGAAACCCACTGTTCAATCATCTCAGGCGGAAGGAAAGGTGTGCATCCACAAAAGGCCAAAGCCACCAGCTGTGCTGAGGATCATCCTCTGCTGAGTTTGGGGTGGGGGAGAGCACAGCTCACAGCAGCCAGGTTTACACAGACTCCCCCCCAGCCGAGGGGGGAGGAGGAGGTTTTGGGTGCATGGCAGAACCTCTGGTCAGAGGCAATAAACACCCATCCTCCGATTAGACAAACTGGCCCAGCTGTGACACCACCCAGCTCCACAGGCCCCATCCACGGGACTTTGATGTGAGAGGCACCTGAGGGGGAGTCACAACCCATCACAGACCCTCAAAGTGTTCCCCAGAGGCCTTGCACCACAGGGCTGCAGGTGATGCAACAGATCCAGAGTCTGCTGCAAAAGACAATGGCAAACTCCAGGGACAGGCCTGGACATCACCCCCTGGCTTGAGGGTACATTAACCCAGGGCACTCTGTGCTTTGTGGGGGGACCTTCACCACCAAGAAGAGCAGCTGGAGAGGATCAATGGAGCATTGCTGGGATCCACAGAGTGGTGATATTTTCCTTATTCTGTCCCCGTTTCTCTCTTTCTGTCCCCCCCACCTATTTCTTACTTCTCTCTCTGTGTCTCTTTCTCTCTCTCTCTCTCTCTCTCTGTCTTATTTACTATCAAATACTATCAAATAAACCCCATACTATTGTCACTGGCATATGGTCTTGTTTGCACCTTAATTTGGGCAGGGGCATTTCTAAGAACCTTAGTGATCAGATCATGACAAGCTGTGAGGTGAGGCAGTAAGAAATGTGAAGCAGTGTGCATCCCTCCCCTTTGGCCCACACGTCCTGTCAGAGAAAGCCTTCTTACACTGTGCCTGCATGGTGCAGGGTTTCTCAGCTCTGTCTGCCTCTTACCCACACCAGGCATTCCAGGGAGCCCGGAGCTTGTGTGTGGGGGCACCCCTGGCCTGACACTCAGGCATTTAGGGCTGTACAACAGATGGAGGGTACACATCAACATGTGCAGCATCCTGTGGCTTACAGGATACAACCTCCAGGCACTTATGGGGAGCAACTCTACCTCTGGGGACAGCTACAATTCCATCTCAGGTGACACAATAGTCCTTTGTGTCAGGCCACTCTGAGGGTCTCTCCTCTCTTTTGAGGGATCTTCATTTTCCACATTCTCCAGGGTTTTTTTTTTATTGAATTTTAAGTGACTCAGGTGATGAGATTTCCACTCCTCCTCACTCTATCCAGCAGATGTCTCTGCTGGAAGCACTGACTGTGGCTGCAATACCTGTTGTAATAGTTGTTCTACACATTCCAGCTGTTGGGATTGAGTTATTGACTGACACTCTCAGACAAGAATAAGGTCTACCTCTTATTGCTCTTACTATTCTTTCACGTGGCAGGTTGATGAAGTCACAACACAGTTCAGGGGGGATCAAGAGACTTCAGAGCTTTGGGACAGATAAAGGAATATGGAACACAGGTTGCCGTCTCACCTATCTTTCCAGTTGCAGGCAGTGACTTTGGAAGAAACAGATGGGTCCCATTTATGACATACATGGCTCTGCAGTGGGTGTCACCACCAAAATGTTGGAGTTCTTGACAGGGGATAGCCTACACAGCACCAGGCCTGCTGGCATTAGGTGAGATTCAATATTCTCAAAGCAGGAGGAGTGTCTTCACTCAGGAGCTAGTGGGGCTCATTGGCAGAGCTTTAAACTAGACTTGAAGAGAGAGGGTGATCATACCAGGCTTGCCCATGACAAGCTGTGGGACGAAACACCAAGGTTAAAGAGATGGGGAGCTAGTGAGGGCTCTCAGCCGGTGGCTCTGAGACATACTGGCTACACTGGAGCACACTTGAAATCTGAGCCGTGCAGTTGACATGCCTGAGGGATGGGATGCATCCAGAGGGACCTGGACAAGCTCAAGAACTGGGCCCACAGGAACCTCATGAGGCTCAAAAAGGCCAAGTACCAGGTACTACATCTGGATCAGGGCAACATTCAATAAATGTCTTATTGATTACATATTTACCTATCTGGTGTTTATGTAGCATTCTCTTAGGGAATAAATAAAAGGTCAGAAGCAAACAGTAGTTACTGTCTGAAAGGAACTCTGAAAGGACCCTTCTAATTTTAAGGACTACACTCAGGAACCAAATCTGCCCTATATCTAAGTGCCATGAACATCTTTATATTCAGTGGACTTTATTACAAATGCCATGATGCTTTTTTAAAATCAAAATGTATTTTAACTAAATGAAATCCAGTTTGCCTACAAACAGGAAAGCCTTTCAGTTACTACATAGCTTAACTGGCCCAAAGCAATACTTGGTTCCTCAGGCTGCAAAGTCTGTGGCTGCCACTAAACAGTGCAGCCAGAAGAGTAATGCTGCTGAGTGGCTGGAGCTTTGGGCTGTAAAACTGCAAGATAAGGATAATTTGTAGTTCTGCTGTAGCTGGGCTGTACGTCTTCCATGTGCTCTGGTAGGATAAGCCTCCTCCACCTCGCTGGGGAAAGAGATGCTTCTCACCCTGCTCCAGAGCCCTGAGGCAGGTTTAGGAGGCCTGGCAGCCAATTTACCGGCAGTGTAAGAAGTTCTGTGTCATGCATACCATGTGCTGCACAAAGTGTGCCTTTAATCAGGAACAATGAAATGCAAAAGCAGGAGTCTCTCAGCTTTTCTTCCATCCAACAGTTTGGCAAGACAGGGAATGTAGGTGTTTGTTTCTACAGTTGGCCCTGTGTATTTCCCCTCTGTGACAGCAGGTGTGACATTTAGCTAGCCAGTGCCTCGGTTTCTTCACATGCAGAATGGGATGCTGTGAAGATAAGTTATTTGATAATATCTAAAGAGGTCTTTGAGTTCTCTTTGCAAGCTAGAAATTGCTGGTGGACACTCAAGAAATTCAACACAGTAGATTTTTTGTTGTTGTTGCTATACACTGTTATTTCACGTAACTTCTAATGTAGGTCTGGGTCCTTCTCACTGGTCTCAAACTAAAGATTGGAAAAAACCAGAAGTTTTGAGGGATAAATGAGTTTCACTGTCTTCCAGACCAGCTACAATGTTTTCAGTTTTCATCCTACCCATTTCCCCATTTTATCCCATTTGAACTTCTCCAGTATGTGGGTGGAGAGGAAGAGCAGCACAGACATAACAGAGAGAAAGCTTTTTCCTCTGGGAAGCTGACCAACATTTTTGTTTTAATTTAGCCCAGTTTCCTTACAAACGATTTTCTGCCTAGCTGTTGAAATTTCTGTAAACAGTTTAGTGAGAGTCATAAAACAAATCCCTCAAAGAAGAGAAAAATAAACATAGTCATGAGTTAGTGAAGTGAACTCTCTGCTCTGCCTCCTGCTCTTTGTTAGGCATCGCAGGCTGTTTTTCAACTGAGTCACAAGAAAACAGACCAGGGAGATAAGAAAACACAGCACAAACAAACAAATGCATCATAGAGAAAGTATATATATATATATGTAATATTTTTTAAGCTTTGAGATAGATTTGAATAGACATCCGAACTTCCTCAGATATGGAGTGGCAGAGAAATGTGGCTTAATGTAGTCTACCCCACAAGAAGTAGCAAGTTGGTGATAGGGAGGAGCTGAGCTGGTACCGGGTGTTTCTGGGCTGGAAAAGCAACTGCATGGGCACATGTTCTGTGTCAGCTCCCCTGCTCAGATCACCAGGACCCACCTGAACCTGCCCTGGCTTCCAGTTCTTACCTTAAAATTCTCTTTAAGTTCAGCATTGGGATTTTGAAACCACTGAGGCAGATAAAGGCATTACAGGTCTCTTGACAAACTCTATACCAGATGCTCTATTATCCTGAGACAGAACTCGATGTAAAGAAACACATTGTATTTCTCTAATTGCCCTTTTACACGGTTTCTTAAATTAAGCACCAACAAGGAGCAATTTGGCTTTTTAGGGGTTACATCACCATGAACCTCCTCCACAATCTGAGCTGCAGTGTTGTGGCAATGTACGGACAGGCAACCTGAAGAAATGATCTCAAGTTACTTCTGGTGCTCTCTCTCTCTGTGCTAGAACAAAGAACAAGGACAAAGCCTGTATGAAGACCTTGGACCTTCCTTCTGTATATCCTCTCATCAGGAGCTGCAGCACTCAGGAGCCCACACAAGGACTTTGAGAACTTCCTGCCTCCTGCTGCCAAAACCAAAGAAAGCACAATATTTACTAGGTTAAATATGCAATGTGAGCATGATGCTCAGGCTCTGATTTAGACTACAGATGTGACATGCTCAGATAAGCTCCTGTTATGAATTCTGCTCAGGAAACAAAATAATATTTAATGTGCGACACCCATCTTACTTGCTTTATTATCTTCAAACATCAAGGGTGGATCTGCTCGTGGTCAAATGCTCTGAAATGTCAAAAGATTCTGAGAGTGTATCACTGAGGATCTCTACTTAAATGCAAGTTATTCCATGATTTGTTGCTTTTACTAGGGCTTGACAGTCTGAATACCAACATAGCAGTAAACAGCTCAGCTCTCTCAAAACTTGTCTCTATGAGATTTTTTCCCCACCTTGGATGAGGAAGTCCTGTGTCCAAGCAATTTATGAAGATATTGAAGAGCACAGGGCCAAGGATGGAGCCCTGTGGAACCCCACTGGTGACAGGCCACCACCTGATGTCACCCCATTCACTGTAACCCTTTGTGGCCATCCTGTGAGCCAGCTGCTCACCCACCACATGATGTGTTTGTCCAGCTGTGTGCTGGACATTTGTGTTTGTGTATATCACTGCGAGTGGGGAAGTCAAAACCACACAATCAAAATCAGTCCTCGTGGTGAGAGCTCTAAAATTGGGATGTCAGATTTGAGATGAAATAGCAAAAGCTTTCTGTGCACATGTGCACGGTGTCCAGAAGCCAAGGGGAGTCAAATGCCAGCTGAGACATTTCTTGGAGCTCAGAGCCTTTGACATTCTGAAGCTGACTGTGCTGACAGGAGTGTAATTGGCAAAAAGATGACATCATCTGGATCTGGATCTTTAAAATAAAACAGCAGAAGATGAAATCAGTCTTTGCTCCAGAAAAGTTGGTACAAGTTCCTTTCAGGCAGCCTTAGTAGATCAGTTGTGCTATTAAATTTCCAAAATATTTCTGTTGGTGGACATTCAAACATTGAATTTAGCTTGTGTATTAACTTGGTTGGTGAGGGGGCAATTAGCTGGGCAATTAGGCTGGCTGGCAAGGAGGTAGGAACAAAAAGTCATTTTTAGTCTGTCATGTACAGAAGGGAGCTCATGGAAGAGAAGAGGTATCCACAGCTGCCACCTGCCCCTACCAGGGGTAAATCAGCAGCCCTGTGCTAATAAGAAGCTTGAAGTGAGGATTTCCAATGTGCAGCTTCCATACATGGTTGTTATGTCTCTAATCTTTGTGAAAATTTGCCTGTATGGATCTTTATTTAGGATCCTCTTAGGGTCCTTTAAAATCCTTATTAGAATCTTAGATACAGCTTGAGCTTTTCCCCTCTCGAGCCATGGTTTGATTTTCACAATGGCAGCTCTGTTGTGCAGCATCAGACAACATTGCATGAATGTACATCTTGATTGTGCAAATGTTTTTACAACCCCCTTGGTTTTTCACTGCAGGCTCTAATTTGACTTGCCCAGAAATGTGCACATTCTCTAAAAGCCAGGGAACCTGGAAAAGGAGAAGATCCATATCACCCTTCCTGTCAGTCCTTACTAGTTACTTGTGCTTTCTGGTTGGTAGCTTAATTGGCTTCACTGTGGATCCCAGTAGAGCTAGAGAGACACAGTGATAGGAACAGTTCAGATAAGAGAAATCCCAGCTAGAAGCCCTTTGTAAAGGTCGGGTATTGTCCACCGTTCATTTGTCTGGGCTGCCTGACGAATGAACCTATAATTCCTGCTCTGCTGCAGACCTGCTTTGTGCTATGCCAGCCTTATCAGCCTCTATGAAGAGTCTCCGGAGGGAAGCCAGAACATTTGCCTGTGCTTTTTCAGAGCAGTGGCTCTTCACTGCTGCTGCAACAAGTTCCTGCATTGTTGCACAGTGCTCTGGTAGTGGGGCTTGGGGATTCCCACAGCCGATCAACATTTTCTGCTTCCCTAACCATGACTTACCCAGCTTCTCAGCCTTGCTTCTATTGTTAGCCCTCTTTTCTTTTGGACTCTCAAGACAATCCAAATGAGAAACTTTCACCCCGAGGATTTTAGTAGTTTCCCCTTTGCCAGAAACATTCTCTCATGTGCAAAGTTAAAAAAAAAAAAAAAAGAAGAAAAAAGGAAAAAGACAAAAAGGTACTGCTTCAAGAAGTGGTAATAAAAATAAATTACCATAGTATGGCCAACAAGCTCTATACTGAAATTCCTTTCTCTCAGGGGTTTCCCCTGAACAACATAACCCATGAGTATCAGAGAGGAAGTATTCATCTAAAACCACAACAAACCACAAGTGGGTAGAAACCAGGAAAATTGTTTGCATTTGGCACCACACTTCTTATTTTAATCTCATGAAAAGTCCCAGAACTGATCTTGGATTTTCTTCTCCTCGAAATTCATGAGGATCAAGAACAGAATTTGGATGGAAAAAGTGTTAAAAATTTTTAAAAAAACACTGTATAAAATGTTTTGTTTGCAAAAAAGCCCCAAAAACTTCAAATTTAATTTAATTTTCACAATTTCTAAAATTATCTGCTTTTTAAATGTAATTTCTCAATATATGGCTAGCATGTACTGCTGCTTCTTATATATTACAATATGACATAATACAGTAGCTGGAAGGTTTTCTTATTTTAATGTAATTTAGTGGAAAGTATAATGTTAATAATTACCAGTACTGGCTACTTAGAGCTAGTTAAAACTTCATACTATATTCCCCAGAGTACTTTATCTTATTCTTTCAATCTGTAGTGCACTGTAACCGATTGACACAGTGTGCAGCCTAAATAATTTGAGTGCCAGGATCAGTCAACAGCAATGTTTTGCAGAAAGCAGTGCTAAAATGCTGTAAGAAATAGCTTCATATTACTGGTACTTTGTGCTTAGCTCATGTCTTCCATCCCCTGTACCAGCAGACACTTTACTAAGACAATTAAATATCCATTCTCTACTTCTGTTTTCCAGATAGACAACCAGAGACCTGAGGCAAGCATCTCCCACCCCAAAAATCACCCCAACAAAAGCATAAGGATTGCTACTGTGCCAGAGGATGGCAAATGTGTCTTCCTTTCCCTGTCCTTGAAAGGACAGGTAGACCTAGAGAAATGAGACGAGATGAGACGCACAGAGATCTGTTTGCTTCTTCCTCACTTCTCTTACTCACCTTCAGCTGTGCTGCTATTCCTAGACACAGGACCTAAATCTGAGCCACAGGCATTTACATGGCTTGATATTTTTATAGCAACAAAAATGAGTTTCCCTTTAGCCAAAAGTGGCTAGAATCCCAGGTCTGGAATTGTGCTGATGGGGTAATGTCTGGGAGAAAAAAAAAAAAGGAAATCTCAAACATGGAAACATTAAATGCTATGGCAACATGAGGAACAACAAATGGGGCTTAAAGGCACAGGCTCAGCATTAATTTAAGCAGTGAGAATTAGAGAGAGGGAAATATCAGCATTTTATAATGCTATGTTTAATCTCACGTGAGAAGGTAGGATGCTATGCCCAACAGAAAGGTTTATGTGGCAGAGGGAGACAGGCAGCATCCTGCTGCAGGCTGCTGGCTTTCATCAGAATCCCTTCTGGCCACTCAGCTGACATTACATGTGAGTTCTTCTCACATTATCCTTTTTTCCTGAGCCTTCTTTCCAGTCATGTGCTGTAAATACAAAGGAGGGAGCATATCTCTGTAATTTGTTGATCCAGTGATAGGAGTTGGCTGTGCTGCTGCTGCCAAACCATCTGCTCTTGAGTCACGGAGAGATTCCTCCCTTCCCTGAAGAGCAGAGATTTTTCTCCAGTGACATCTAACTTGCTCTGTGCTAATTGACAACTCTGTTGAAAATGATGTATCTGTTCAGGATGTGCTGGGGTTTGTTCCAGTTTATCCTGGCCTTAGTGACGACACTTCTTCACAGGTCTCCCTTCAACCCTTAAATCCCTGGCAAACAGCTATTTTCCATACATAAACCTCCTGAGTTCTATCCAGAGTAGCCCAAAGGAGGGTTCTCCTGTTTCTTTTATTTCCTTTGTGGATCTGAATCTTTAACCACCATGCCACAGTAGTTTCCAGTAAACATCTGGAGGGAGAGGAGAGACTAGAAAAAAGTCGTCTGAAACTGCTCAGTGAAAGGCAGGGGCTTTTGAAGTTGAGACACAGGCTTTAGCTCAGCAGATCTGAATTTATTGTGTTTGCACTTCTGCCACAAAATTCCCCTGAGATCCTTGACAAGACATCCCCTTTCATTATGCCTTCAAGCTCTGAAGTGTGTATGTTAGAGAGACCATAACCCATCCAGGTAAGGATTCTCTCCCTGTGCATGCACAGCATCTGCCATAATGAGGCTTCATCTGGTGAAGCTACTTCCATATATTCACAGGGTGATCTTGTTGTGTAAAGTATGGCCAGGCTGTTCCCTTGCAGCATGTTGCACTGCAAAGCTCAGCACCTGGATTTCCAGGCTCCTGTAGCTGCTAACTCCTAATGATGTCTATACAATAAGCTGGAAGTCATCTTTGTGAAAAAGACATGTTTCCTTATAAAAAAATGGATCAGGTTTAACTGTTTTTTAATTTTAAAATATGACATCTCAAGACTGCTTCTCAGCATTCAATGGCAATAACACCTGAATCTCAGGCAAGTGAGTACATAACTGTTTCTTATTCAGCTGCTCTGAGCATCTCTTTCCCAGACTGGAATTTTCTCCGCCTGTAAGGTGATATTGCATTTCCCCACTGCCCTCACCCTCACCACAAGGTCCTTGCTGTAAGACTGTCCCAGGCTGTGAGGATTCATAAGGAGGAGACATATGGCCTGGACATCTGCTGCTCTGAGGACAGGACAGGCTACTCCCACACAGCCAGGCTGCTGTGAGCCACGGTGTGTGTGATGTGGGCTGTGCCTGTGTGTGTGTGTACACGAGGTTTGTGTGGCTCACTACTGAGAGCACTGACTGCACTGCAGCACAGCAGTGACAGTCACAGCAAACCTGCCCTCTTCAGTGATGCTCTTTCTGTGTCCAGCCTGCTCAGGGTTTGGAGAAAACTTTCCAGGCTGGCAAGAGGGGATGAAGAGTAGCAGCAGCAGTAGAGGGAGAAGATGAAATTTCATGAGTGTTAATTCCTCCTCCCCCTGAAGGTCAGAATGAGGAAGCAACTCTCACCTTCAGCATGTTTCCCAGGGCAGGCTAAACATGTGGGACAGGAACAGGACAGTGGTTATTTCTCTCCCATGATCTAACGTTTGATCTTGGACCAGTTTCTTCATTACTTGTTGTATAAGTTCCCTTTTGCTACAATGATAGGATAAGAATGCCCACCTTTGTGAGGTCTTATGATATCCAAGGAGGAAAAACATCATATAGAAGTTGCAGATTATTAGTTTTATCAGCATCACAGCTATCTTCCTCTTGAATAAAGCCTCTCATTTGTACAAAAGACATCATTGTTGAGTATCTCTCCCTGGTGTCACACTGAAATATACCCGCTTTCACTGTACAGAAAGAAAGAGAGTTGTGTTCCTTCATTCAAGGACCTGGTAAACTTTTCAGTGTGTGTTCTGGCAAGGCATCATGAGGAGAGGGTAAAAGAGTAAATGAGAATAATGACAACCTTTTTCTTTGGCTTCTGTCTCAGTGGATTTCTGTTCCCTGAGCTTCAGCAATTTCCAAGTAAAAGAAAAAAAAAGCAGTTTATGGTTTTCATTATTACATCCAAATTTCCTCAGAACTGGGGCGAGGTACCTTCCAGACAAAGGGATCCTTTTTGACCTAAGTTCTCAAGTGTGTAACGCACATTCTATGCAATGTTGAGTTTCAGCTGAGCACATTTCACACAGCTTTGTTTGGGACCAGGGTTCTCGTGTTACAGCAGCTTTTAGGGGACAGCACAGTGCAGTGTTTTTACCCTCACCCGCTGCATATTTTGTGCACATGTGAACAGCTTCTGTCTGTGATCAACTCTGGTTCAGTGCTGCTCAAGGAGCACTGGGATTCCCTGTGGCACTGTTTCCTGGTACATTTTACACGGAGTAGAACCCAACATTTTTGAAATAACAGTGGGATCAGAAGCATTATTGTTCAGATGAACATCTTTTGAAGGCTGAAAGACTTTTGGTTTCCACTACATCCGCTGTGTGCCTCTTGTGTATGGAAAGCAGCCTACAGACCCAGAGCAGGAGAAATCAGAAAACTCTTAGAATCATAGGATTATTTAGGTTATAAAAGATCGAGTCCTACCATAAACCTACCACTGACAACTCCACCACTAAGTCTTGTCCCTAAGCACCTCGTCTACATACCTTTTAAATACTTCCATGGCAACTTAACCACAGCTTTCCCAGCTTTTGGAGATGATACCAAGGGAGGAACATGTAAGTCCAGGTCTTTGCTTTGCATTCTTCTATCTATAGAAAAAGCCTGAAAGTGTTTGCATTTTAGAGATATTCTCAGAAAACTTTTCAGCAGACACCTTGCACATGAAAAACTCAGATTTTGTCTCTACTCTTTTTCCTGATACACCCTCTGGACATCTTAAGAACTAATAAGATTATGATATCTATGATAAAGATATAGCACAAATAACTTTGAGAAAAAGTAAATTTTATCTCGGCTGTTCAAAATTCTGGTTTTTGTTAGTAAATGTTTAATGGAACACTGCTACAGACAGCTGGAGAAAAAAAACAATTTACTGAAGCCTCAGTCTGCCCTATACAGTCAGTAACACAGACATCCTTGCATTTCCACAAGGAAAAGCAGTTCAGATAAGTCTTGATCTTTCTGATGCTTGAAAGGTTAGAAACAAGAAGAGAAGGGAGGTTTTCCAGGAGGGAGAAAATGTCCCAATTTTCAAGCCTATTTTTATTTTTCTCTGAAAGGAACAAGGAGAGCACAGACTCACCCTGCACTTTCTTTTGCCATTTCTCCTTTCTGCTTCTCCTTATATCTCAGCAAATGTCAGCAAGGAGCCTAAGTAAAGGTAGAAGATTCTGGCTGGGGAGTCACTAAGTCACAGGCAGCCCAGCTGTGTGTCTCACCCTCAGCCTTGAGAAGCTGACCTTGCAGCTCATTCTGGGCTTGAAACATCTCAGAATGTTTAAAATAATGGAATAAAAACAAAACAGCAATTGCTCAGACAGCAGGGTTTCCAGGAGCAATGAATGTCTTGAACAAAGGTGCATCATCCAAACAACAATTTCTACCAATTGCTTTGCTTATCTTGTACAAAATGACACAAAAGGAGAGCTTTGTAAAATGTTCCTTTATGGTCCAAGGGTAGAAAGTGGTCAGACCTCTGCCTTACATCCTGCAGAAACTTGCAGTATTGTGGAGAATTCAATCAGGAAATATAAGAGAGAGAGGATGCCTTCTGCTCTAACAAGCAGAATCCAGCAGATTTTATCCACAGCTCTGTTAAAGAGTGGCACAGAAAACCTGAACACTTCATCTGGGTTTCTTAGGCCAAGTTTTTCACTTGTTTGAATTTGGTTTTTCTGGGTTCCTCACTTGGCATCCAAAGATTTGACCACCAGAAAGATGGTCACTGACAGCAGTAATGGAAGCCAATGGGAGTTTGGTCTGGGGCTCTTAGAAGAAACAACAGAATTTAAAAGCAAACAAAAGAAGAAACAAAAACTGAAATTGTCTAAGCATCTAATTGTGGACCATGTTGACAAATACACTTACGAACCTAATCTGTCAGCCCATCTGTCTCAGCCCTTTAAGTGAAAAATGAGACATAGTCATCACCTCCTTGCTCAGAGCTGTGAGAAAGCATTCATTAATTGCTATGAGGTGTGAGAGTAGGATACATACTTGAGTGTGTTAAGAAGAAAAACATTTACAGTCAACAATGCTAAATCTCCAATTGCCATCAAGGGTTTAATTCCTTTTGTGTCTTCCTTCAGTCAAAATCCAGTCAGGAGTTATCCCACAGAGATGCTGATATCAAGCACGCTTGTTAAGGTATAAATTACTGTGATGTGTGGGGTTCAGTGTAAGGTCACAAACACAGAGTTACACACGTATAGCCATGGGAGGATGTGGAAAGAAGTACAGTGCATGGGCAGGTGGTCAGAGAAGACTGGGAAATAACACCTGGTCCACTGTAGGGGAAGTCAAACAACCCATATTTTAATGAAGAATAATCAGGATTTTGCCTGGATAGAAAAGAAATAAATGGATTTCAGGGAGAGGGATCAGACCTGCCTGCATTCTCTGGAAGGCTTCAAGGGGAAACCAGCCTTGAGGCATGTGGTGATCTGGCCAGCTGAATCTGAGGTTAAATCTGAGGGGAAAAGCAAATGGACAGGACTACGCCTGCCAGGTGGGCATGGGGAAAGGCTGTAATGAACTGCTGGGGGAAATGCAGAGAGAAAGATACATAGGATACAACATTTGAATCTCAAATTAGTTTTCCTTCCATAACTTCAGCTTTGCCTTTCATCAATTTCAAGACAATATTATCTATTTTGGATCTCATGAAAAAAATGCTTTTATTTGTAACTGATCTTATTGTGGATGGAATTAAGAGCGATTTCAGGGTAACAAGGCACTTTTCACCCAAGGCTGTGCCAATTTATAAAGTGGGACGCTAGGACATTTCACTGGGTTCCCTTGCTGCTCCCAGCACATTCTCCATACTGTGCCCCCAGTGGATCCATACAAACCAGGTCATAGAGAAAGGAAACAATTCTTGTACACAGCTGGGAAAAACTGACAAGCTTCAGGGCTTGTTTATACTTGTGTGCTTGAAAGCTTGTCTGTTTTTTCCAGCTATATCACTTGGCCTGATCAATAATTTTCCTCTACCTGTGAACTGTGCCATATCATTAGCCATGCAATTTTGATCATTCAATTACACAGGGATAAGAGGCTGAGTTAGGAAAGAAAAAGCAAAGGATAAGGAAAAAACCAACAGCTAATCCCTTATGCCAGAAATAACCACACTTCTGGAGACATCTGAAAACTTTTTAAATCTCACATTTGATAGGCCAATTTAAACCAGATTATGATCTTGATATGACATTCCAGTCCATCTCTATTCAAGAAAGCATTTCAGGAGCCATTCAGTGGTAAACGTTATCCGTATGAAGATGAGCACCTCTCTGAGAGGTTTCCTGGCTGCGTGTGCTCCACCACAGGTTGAGTTTGCCTGTTCCTGGTGCAGCTGCCCAAACCAGCCAGCCCCCAGGTCATGACTGGCCCTCCCCGTAAAGTGCTCTCCTTTCCTGGCTGTCTGAGGGCACTGTTTGTAGAGGTGCTAAGTTACCCTCTTCAGAGCACTGCTGTGCCCAAAGTGCCCCTATGGAAGTGTTGCTCTGGCATCTTGGCTGCTGCCATCCCGTGGGACACAGGAGTAGGTGCCTCTCTTTCTGGTATTTCTGCCTGGACGGTGTCCGAGATAATATTGTAACTCCCATAACAGGGAAAGTAAATCCTTTGGATGTAAAACCTAGCAAAATACAATGATTTACTTAAATAAAAGCAAACATAAAAGAGGAAAAGTAGTGAACAAAGTAGAAATAAAAGTGTCTTAGTTTTCTCTGACAGATATTTGAATTGAGCAATAAATAAAATTTAATTTGTTCTTCAGTCATGGTGTTTTTCTCTCTCTCTCTTTTCTTACTTGGTGAAGAACAGCTTGCTTTGACTACCTATTCCCACACATTAAGAGAAGACCTTCTGCTTTGAAAACATTTCTTTGATCCTCTCACCTGCTAAGATTTCCTGTCTTTTGTGAGTTCCTCAGTTTTATACAGGCCACCACCAACATCTGGTCCTTTGCTCTGGTGTTAAGCATGTTCCAATTCTCTCTTGCAGAGAAGTTGGAGAAGCTCATGAACACTTGTTAGCCAGCCCTTCCTCCTAATGTGTTTGCCTTAGGCAGGCTATCAGTAAGTCTTAAAGAATGACACCTCTTTTTTTTCTGGCAGGCACTTGTTGAGATGCTCACAGTCCTACTTGCCATGCTAGAGCAGTTCTGGACACCAGGGTTCATGCTTGGGACTGAAGCACCTGCTCCAAAGCAGGATTTCTGCTTGCAGTAAAAGTTCTCTTAGAGTCTGGTATGGCATTCACTGTCACAGGCTCATCACCAATTTAGTTCTGTGCTTCATAAATTAAATGTTATTTTACACAACAGATAAATGAGTAAATTAAAGGCAATTTGCAATGCTAGAGAATATGTGCAATAGTGAGAATCTTCTTTTGGAGGACCAGTGACAGAACTTAAGGGAATGACATAAAGCTATTGAAGCATGGAAGAACAGAGTCTCTAACTAATTAAAGTTAGAAAGGGGTATATTTATTGACAGCGCTGGGCATACCGGGGTTTGCACCCCAAAGACATGTGCAAAATTCACAAAGCTTTAGTTCTCTACTTATCTACAATAGTCTTACATATTCAAAGCTACTTGATCCGCCTAATACATATGTATGTCCTGACCACACCTCTCCCCACTTCCTATTAAAATGAGGTCAAAGTCCTCTCACGTTTGTGCATTTCCAACCGAGAATTGAGTCGGTGGGTTTTGAAATGGGTCAGTGGTCGTCTCGGACGAAGCCAGGGACGTCTTCTTCCTGATGAACTCTTTAACTTTGCCCTGTGGGCAAACTTTTTGGCCCCTTGGGCATATTCCCACTCCTTATTTTAGATTTAATTAGTCCCAAACGCTGGGGTAGTCGTTGTCCCTTCACTTCTACAATGTATCATCTTTCTTGTCTTACTCCCAAACCCTGGGGTAGACACGGTCCCTTCACTTCTACAATGTATCGTGCTTCTTGTCTTACTCCCTATTCTGCTTTCCAAACAAGAAAATGTCAGCTGAGTGATACATAGCTTCGGCTTTAACTAGATCTATCTAATAAGTAACTTACCTTAATGATCCCAGATTCCTAACTTAAAGTTCCTGATACTGCCTACCTAAGTCCTAAACCTTATGATTTCTTCAAATCTTTAATTTGTTTCTTAAGTTTCTTTTAAACCCTTGATTCACTATATCAAGAGAGGTTGAAGTTGGATATTAGGAAAACGTTCTTCACCCAGAGAGTGGTTGGGCACTGGAACAGGTTCCCCAGGGAAGTGGTCAGAGCACCAAGCTGGGCAGAGCTCAAGAAGCATTGGGACAACACTCACGGGCATATAGTGGGGTTTTTTGGTCCATATAGTGTGGTTTTTTGGTCCGTATAGTGTGGTTTTTTGGTTGAGGGCCAGGAGTTAGACTTTGGTGATCCTTGTGGATCTCTTCCAACTTAGGATATGCAATGTTTCTATGGTTCTATGATTCTACGAATAGTGTGAGGCCAAGGCTGCACCAAATAACTGGCAATTAATACTCAGAACACCCATGTGTAAATTTATGAAGAGCCAAAAGCCCATGTAGCAATGGTAAATACCTTTCCTGGGAAAGCCACTATCTAGATATTAATCTTCTATAAATACAACCCTTATTCTGTGGAGTTACAAAGAATAAAAGAAACAGTGACACTTTTCTGTGAAGGCTGAAATTAGATGTTTATTGCCCATGATCTCAAGGGAGATCATATTTATTTTATTAAACATTTTACCAACACTGGGAAAATACTCTCTTTTCCTGAATATTTTCCTTTTGTCATGTTGCCAAAGTCTTACAGAATGATGAATCATTCTTTACTGACAGTAGTGCTATTATTTCTCATTTGTAACGTAAGCAATATTTTTGGTGCAAGAATTTCAGATACTTGACAGTGATGTTGCAATGGGACCTAGTGCCTGCATAATTGAGCCTATGGGGAAGAAGGGCATGAAGACATATTAAAAAAAAAAAAAAAGATTCCCAGTAGGGCTGCATGTGAGATCCACATCGTAAATAATGCAACTGCACAGGTGAAAAGAGAAGTTCAGCAGGAACCATCTGAGGCTGCAGCAGATGAGGACAGTGGCAGCTGGGTTGGTGCTGGGAGTATCTCTGAGCTCAGAATAGTAAGGGGCATTGCAAGACAAAAATCCAGTGAATTTGCAAGAGAGTAAAGCAGTGGGTGGTTGTCATAGCTCAGACTTCCCTTCATCTTCTTCTGAGGTGCCTTACAGAAGGGCAGAAATCAATTTAAATGAACATTGCTCAGAAACAAAGTTTATGGGTCAAAACTGTCTGAGAGATAGGAAGAAAGAACAGGCAAGTGAGCTGAATCCTGCTGTGGGCAGGCCAAAGAGATGGTGGCTACAGTGGCAGCTGCATTCCATCGCGCCAGCAAGTATGCACAGAGGAGAGCATGACCAGGAGAGTGATGCAATGCTTTGATCTAATCAGAGGAATGACCCCTGTGGGATACTCACCTCACCCTAATCACTGCATTTCAAATGGATATTGTGGAACTAAAGGATGGAGAGGAAAAGGGGAGAGGCAGGGTAAAGAATACAAAACTTGTCTATTGGTGGCAATTAAAAAACTGGTGAACATTGTCTTAACAAAAAATAGCAACCTGGTGAGTCAAGAAAACGTTAAAGAGGTATAGTTTAACTGTTTGTCTTACCAAAGGGTAATTTAATGAAAGAGAATGTAGGAAGTTCAAACCTGACTAGATAAATTTTTCTTGGTGCAAAGTAAGTTAGATAATTGATCAATTCCACCACACATTTCTGGGAGCAAAACCTTAACATGTTTCAAAGAGGTATTAAACATACCGAGAGAGAGAGAGAGAGAGCAAGAGGTAAGCAGCATAATTACTAAACCAAAAACACTTCAGGAGCTGAGTTGGCCTTTATTAGTAGAGAACAAGATAGAACTGTGAGCTAGAAAGTTTATCCCAATGAGTTTACTGGTTTTATCTGTTGAAGTAATAAGGAATTATCTGGTCATTTCTGGAGGCAGAATGCTATACAAAGAGGATACTTAATCTTGTCTGGCCTGGCTGCATTTATGTGACAATATTCCAACAGATCTATGAGCCCTAGGCCTGAAAAAAAAGGAAGGATTGAGGAGTGAGGCTGTTTGGCAAAGCAGTTTGTGGTCCAATAATGAAATAGCCGGGGATACTTCAGGTTAGTCCTGAAAGTGCACTGCAGGAGCCATCCAGTAATAGAAGTCATCCATTATCTCTCAGGCACAAATATTTTGAAAGGAAAATTTCTGCACAAGTTTGGAAAAGATGGCTGGCTCATCATTCTGATGAGATTTCCGTAGAGAAGTTACAGTATTTGCAAGGTTGCCAACTTTTAAGCAATCTTCTCTCAGCCAATTTCTTTCTTTCCCTCCCTGCACTACCAAACATGATTAGATCATATTATGAATGTATTGCCTGCCAAATTTCATATCTAGTTAATCACACTGAGCACTGTGACCTTATAAAAGAATCTTAAACTGATTAAAATCTTTACTCTGTGCCTACACACAGGGAAAAAAAGAAGTCTCACCAACTTATTTTTGAGTATTGTTTATTAAGGCATTTTGATTTATGGTTTCTTCTTCTTTTTGCAGTTGATAGGTCATACTTCAAAGGGAAAGGCTTTAAAAGAAAGCAGTGGGTCCACCTTAGTTGTGATCACAGGGAGGAAGAGGATACTATCAAATACACTCCAGACAGCTGGGAATATGCAGATCTCTGTCATATGCATCTTACTGTTCCCATTTATGTGTTTCCAGTGAGGCTCATGTAGCTTATTTTGGTTGATAAAATCATAAAACACGTAAAGCAGCTCATCTGTGCTGGCCGCTAAGGCTTTACTCTGCTAGAACAGCAGAGCAGGGCTGACACCAAGGGCCAGATCCTGCCCCCCTTCTGGCACGTGCACTTTGCAGAAGCAGACAATATTGTGCTTCGTGATGAATGGCAACCCAAACCAGCACAATCTGACTGGCTTTGGATCAACTTTTCCCTTGATTAAAAATACATGAAAAGAAATCTAAACCAAATGTCAGTGGCCAAGAGATTCTTCACACAGAAAACAGTGACTGTTTTCACACAGAAAACAATGGTATTAGGGACAGAACCAAATATATAGGAATAACCCCCCCACAATAGTCCATATTATGTAGCAGAAAGTAAAAATTCCCTACTGGATCCAAGATTGGCCCTTCTAAGGTCCTTCCTGAAGCAGTTTAAACTACTTGAAGCAGATTGTTCTGTGCCAGACTTTTCTTTCCTTGAATAATTTTTTGTGTTACAGTCCGATAGGAGTCTGTGAAAGTCTCATATAGGAAGTTTAAACCTGTGCTGTCATGAGGCACGTGCTCTCATTGTGGCTTCAAGACAGAGAAATAATAACAACGGTGGAGAAAGATGGATTTTCAAGCAGGACAGAGTGCAATGGAATAGACTATTCCTTTCTTTTACTGCTCAAACTTGTAAGATCAAAGCCCTGCTGGAGAAAACAAGAATTGCTATTATTCTTTTCTACTCCTTTTTATTGCTCCTTTTCTAGGAAGAAATGTTCAAAGTAGTAAAAATCAATACCCTCTCTGTCAACTTGCACGCCACTGAATGCTAAAAGGCAAGGGGAGCAACGACGGTGTGGAAAAATCTTTTACTTTGTTTCAACTGAGTTTTTTCAATCTTTAAAGCAAAGCAGTTGTGTTGCTTCTAATCCTGGAGGCTGCTACAAAAATATTTGCTAAAAACTCTGATACATTTATTAAAAAGGTATGTTGAAGGATTTAGAAATTAGGCATTCCTGTCACCCTTCCAGTGTCTCTGAAGCGGTGCTGTGGTGCTAGTCTGCTGGTCATCCCAGAGAGAAACCAGCTCTGATGGAATCTATTCCTTTTTATTTCTTGTAGAAAGCAGGGAGCACACTGCAAAATAAGGGCCGAGGGTTGCAACTGCAGTACTGAGAGCAATGCTTCACATCTCTGCAGGTGAGGGAAGCCCAGCCATCCCAGGACTTGGGCAGAAATCTTTCCATATCACCCTTGGCACTGTCACTTCTCCCAGTTTCAGCTATGGCTCTCCAGTGGCACTTCTAGGTTTCAAAAACCTAAAATGGTCATTTAGACCCACTGAATTCAATGAGTTTGGTTACTGATGTAACCAAAGTTAGGCACATGCTTAAGTCTTTACTAGGTCAGAGCTTAAAATACCACTGTGACCAGCACTGTGTAGTACCTTCATGGATATTTTAAATGGATGTGAGCTACACAAGGTCTTCTACTAACTTGAATGAACGTTTTAGTTCACACTTTTTGTATACAGAGTATTTTTACTTGAGTAACAGCTTGTAAGTCTTCTAAACCTCCCCAGTTTATATAGCTATGTAAGTAACAGAATCATGCCAAGATGCATTTTTCTGTGGTACTCAACACACAGAGGGGGATTTCCTGGTACAAGCAAATCCTATACTCGCTGAGCATGCATTCCTGAAAAGTGCCACAGTTGGTGATTTCACAGATGCAAATCAAATTTTCCCCTAAGAATTATGCAAGGGCAGTGAGTGGGATTTGTGCTTCAGAATTACACACAGTTTAAATACTGAGGGACAGTATTTAACAACGTATGATCCAGTTCACATCTCAGTATCACTGCCTAAAAATTAATAAAAGAAGAACTGTTAGGAAATTTTTTTAAAGTTTTTAAGTGAAACATCAGTTGTGGTCTGGCACACCAGAGTTCAAAGATGACAAGCATGACATGGAGAATAAATATGTCGGAGCAGGACCATCAGGACTGTCAACTTGGCACAGCAGTGCTTGGTAGGGACAGAAAAAGTGGATTAAATGCTACTTTTCAGCAACTTGCTTCTCAGCACTTGGTTTTGTGGTAGCTGAAGATGGTGATGACTTTTTTTTTTTTTTTAATAAAGATTGATGATATGACTGCACACTGGTCTGGGACTTTGAGCAGTATATATTTTTATAATGTGAGATCAAATTTTGCAATCCCCTGGTGACCTTGTCCAACTGTTCTCGGAACAGACTACTGGTCTGAAAGATCTCAGCCACTTCATCTGTTAGTTGGAGTAATCTTGTTCTCTCTTTCTGAATCATTCTATATATTTCTTTTTATCATCTTTGTCATCTTATTTCAGTCTCTCCCTTTTTGTCAAGGTCAGTCAAGTCAACCAAGGGAGAAGTACAAAAAGCCTGAGAACTGATTAGTGTAAGATGGTGTTAAATGATGAATGGCAGAACTCCCAAAAGTTACATCAGGAAGATAAATTGTCCGTTACTGTACATTTCCTGATTAGTTACTTGTATGACATGTAAAGAAACTGCATAAAAGGTGAATGGTTTCGTTACTCCTTGTTGTTAGAATTTCACCATTGTTCCCAGGTAGATGTTTTCACAGAACCTTCCTAAGGACATTTTTGCAAATTTGACCAACAGGGACAGAGAAAGTGAGTCTTAATTTCAATTTTTTGAGTATCAATGAAAGGAGAAAAGGAGATGCCAAAAAAACCTGTACTTCAGACTAAAACTCTTAATTTGTTAGCCAGCACTGCTCAAGCCTTACATCACTCCATTATCTCCATTATCTAGCTGCAATACAGTTCCAGCTTGTGTGAATTGTATTTCCAGAACTTTATTAATAACCTGCTTATTATGAAAAGCTGACCTTCTACCAATTATTTCCCAGATATACTTTTCTGACCTTTACTTCATGCATACATTGATTTGACTGGACTTCATACTGCAGTTGGCCTTCTCAGTGGAACATGGTTGGGTTTCTGTCCCAAAACCTTACGCTTTTCTTGGCTTCCATCCTGATTCACATGTACCCAAGACCATAAAACAGAAGTCCAACTTAAATAAAATCAAAACAATTCCTAATCTTCTGTGTCTCTGATGTTTTGGTGATCAGTTTGAATTTTCTATACAGACTAAAAGTTTTATTCATTAACCTAGAAAGCCTTACTTGTTAACCTTCAAATCAAAAATGTGTATCACAAGAATGACTGAATCTACGAGCTGTTAATTTCCACATAGGGAAATAAATAATTGCAGCCCTTTTTTATTATCCCTCAGACAGTAATATCAGTGTCTGACTGATTGTTAAGAAGGATTGACTGCTGGCTAGTTTTAATTTCAAGCCAAATCTTCTACTTGTTTCTTTTCTTACACGTTGCTATGGTGAAGATTATCATAGACTGCATACAAAAGTGAAACACAGGAGGATCACTGAAAAAACCATCCAGACAAAGACAAGAAATAATAACTGAATAAAAGCATATTGCTTGGTAGGTGCCATTAAGCAGTCATATTTTTCTGGCCATATTTTGCTGCTGACCTGTCCAGAAATATATTTGGAATCATAAATAAACTTTTTCAATTTTCCTGACAAAACCTTTCTAACAAATACAAGCATTATCATTGTAATGACATGTCCCGTTAGGTCAAGGGCTGTATTGTGTGCTGCCACTGCAGCTCCTACCTCTTTTGGCTACTTTCATTCACTCCTGGACTGTGATGCTTCAGTCACTGAGGATTAAACATCTCATAGAGAGGTGGGAATATTTTGCAGAGCTCAGGCCACAAAAAGCCAAACAAAGGGCTCTTATCTATAGGTGCCTGTGTGGGTAGGTTGCCACAATTCCAATGTAACTCATGAATGCTGGATATTTGCATTGCACATGTTCAGCAGAACTTGAAGCCCAAAGGACAAAGCATACTCTTGATAATCCTAGGAACTTATAAAATGTTCCTCAGATATTCCAGTAAGGTCTGGAATTTAGTTTAAAAGCTTTATTTTGAAGGCAAACACTTTATAATCTCTCATCTAAAAGGACCCTCCCTATTGGACAACAATGCTTTGAAGGGAGAAGTAAAATGTTAGTGCTAATCTTTCATTAACCTATCTTGCTGTTATTCTTAAAGTGCCAGATCTGAGTTTCATTTTAACTTCATTTCCCCCTGAGATACAAGGCCTTTCCACCCTTTCAATGGGTCCATTTTCTTTTATGATGTCTTTCCAGCTGTTTCTTCATATATTGTCTGAGTGGCATGGGTATAACTGGGCAGTCACTAACATCGAGGTTCTAACTCCAACAACTCTCTTGGGAGCATGTTTGAGTCCAGATGATTCAAACTCTTTCTTTGGCAAAAGACTCCTCTAGTTAAGTGGGAATCTTGCCTGTAAAAAATAAATGGGCTCCAAATGTTCTTGTAAGAAGGATGTCCTGTGCAGGCATCTAATCTGTAGTAGCAGAAATGAATAACATTGAAAATCACAGATTTCCTTCTAGCAGAGCCTCTGGAGCTTTGAAAGATGATCAAGACCATTTGGGACAGAATCATCTGAGCAGAAGTCACAAAAGCAGAAATTTTTCTGGCAATGTTCCCCTAACAGAAACAAGAGATTTCCGTAGTTTGGGGGAAAATAAAAAGTTCACTAAAATTTTAAAGACTGAAAAGCAAGCCTTTCTATTTCAAGTCCAAACTGAATTTATTCAGAACGATATATCCATCCTTAATTATTCTTCACTGAGTCCTCTCATGCAGGACAAATGGGATAAAGTTACTGTGATCCATGCTGGACCTGCCACTGTTTCAGGACATGTGCCTCAGGTCATATCCCTGCATGTCACTTTTCCCCAATATAAAATAACGACATTCTTTCTGTTTTTGCAGGTTGTACTGTGCACTTTTTTTCAGATTTCATGGCAAATTATTAGAAACATGAGCTAGTGATATTAATTGCATATTAATTATTCACTCAGTGGTCAATTATTAATTATTAAAGGTCTTGTTTTACTCTAGGTTGAAATAGATTTCTAAGCACTAGGAAAATACTATTAACACACTATAACTCTATCAGTTTTTGCAGCATTCTGTTTTATAATTCAGTTTCAGTGGAATGCACTTTCCAAACCTTTACATTCAACAGTAATGCAGATACAAACATTGAAGCCAAATGCTACAGTGAGATTCCTCAGCAGCACAGACACATGGTTAAGAGCTTTTAGCTTTCTTTCATGGGGGATTACATACAACCTGAAATATTTGGCTGGTGCACTGTGCCTGGTTTGGTCCCTGCCTCTTAATAGGAATGCAAGAAGTGCATTCAGGAGCACTGTGTAAGTTGCCCAGAGTCATTCCTGGGACTAAAGCTGCATCCCAACAGACAACTCGTGTAAATAGGCCACGTGCAAACTTGTGGGCTCGTGATTGAATTCTCTTGTTTGGCTCCGGAGTGATTCTCTAAGGAGAATCCACCAACTAAACTGATTTTGCAAGGTGCCAAGCTAAGCACTGTAGAGTAATGCTGATTGTGGTTATATCTCCTGGTGGCATAATTGCATTCCCTCAGACACAAGGAAGAAAAAAAAGATGTCATAAATCTACCAGTTAACCCTTTAGTTCACACCTCCATAAAGCAGGACCACTTTTCTGCCCTAGAATAGGTGTCCCCAACAGAACTGATCCTTGCAGAGCTCAAAGACACAACTTCAGCTCCTCCTTTTCTACCCTGTTGAATGTCTCACCACTGGAACTGACTCAAATGAATAGTTGTGGCCCTTGTGGGTATATTTTCCCCAGTGGTCCTGGCCTTTATGAAAGCAAGTATTAAGTCCTCTATGTCTAGCCTTAACACTCTGTTTCCCTGTGTCCAGCCTCATTTGATGCTCTGTGATTTCTATTCACTTTACACAGCAAACCCAGATTTTGGCTGACATCCCCATGAGCCTCCCCCTCAGAGATATCTAAGCCTCAGACATCTGTAAGTCAACTTGCAGTCCAAAAAGGACTTACTAGGTTAAATAATTTAATTCCTTACTGGAACTAATGGCTAGGAAATAAACTAATCATGATTACACAGGCTTTAAAACAGCTTAGTGTTTCTTTGTGAAGATGTAAGAGTTACCTGTTTTCACGGTTTTCATCTACGTTTGGGGGCTCCTTTTTTTTCCTCAGTTTTTTTCCTCGTGCCACTGACCAGCAATGGCTTGTTAGAGGAACCCAAAGCTGGAATTAGGAAGGAGTTTAGAGCTTATATACGAATGATCAGAAAGGAGCAAGGGACAACCAAGGCAGAGTTTCAGGACCATGGGGCAAGAGATGTCCATCAAGGGCTCCAGGAGAATGTAGTAACTGAGCCATAATAATGCTCAGTGGGACTTGGAGAGCTTTGGTGACCTCCTCCTGAGCTGCACAGCACCCAGGGCAGCAGCCAGACTGGCTCAGTGAGGATAATGGTTAAAATCTTGGCACCCATCACAGGTCTTCTTCTACTGGCATTATCAGTGGTGGGTTTGTATCAGTGTGAAGAGATTTGGAAAAACATACCTCGGTACTGTTTATACGGAAGGTGCACAAACTCTAAAAAGACTGTTCACAGTGTAAAGTCAAGAGGCTGGCAGACAGACAAGCCTAAACTAGAGAAATTAAAGGAATTCACCCCATGAAAGACCACCTGAAGGTGCAGGGGATTTTGCACTGCACTGGACTACTCAAGGTTTCCATTGGCAATGGCTCTCAAATTTCTGAGGCCATTTAACATGCCTAAGTTTTACAAACTGCTGTAGGTGTTTGTTAAAGCTTTTTGGGTTACTCGATTTCCTACTCCAAAGCAAATGCCAATTTTTCAATTTTTCCCCCTCATGATATATGTAAATTTTGAAATCTTGCTTTAGAAATCAAAGGGAGAAAGTCTGATTTTGAGGTAAAAAATATGTCCTTTGGAAAGTATTAAAATTTTTTTCAAGAAAAATTTTAGAGAAAATCGAGTATACTGCTATGAAATATGAGTTGAAGACCAGAAAAAAATCAGTAGCATGTGCTAAGAGAAAGGGCAAAACAAAATATGACACAAAGATAAAATCCAAACTAAATGGTCTCCTTTGTTTGGATTAAACATTTCCTCAATATCAACATGCTCTGACAAAATTTTTCAGTTTTGCCAAAATTGCATTTCCTGGCAGGAATGGACAGTAAAAAGGTTTTGACTAGCATAAGCACATGTATGCCAAGTGATTCCTTTTGTGTGTTGTGGTTTTCATCCACTGTGGAGTGAACTTTTACTGAGCCTCATTCATTCATCTGCCCCACCATAAAAATACACGGCTATTTTAAGCCCGTCGTAAAGTGAACCATGTCACTCGGCCAGGCTGCCCAGTCGCGGGAGTGTGGGGCAGGAATCCCTCTCTGCACCCACCCCACAGCCAGCCTTGCCACCCCTCGGGATGCATCAACCCCCTCAAGCCCAACGGGAGCAAGGACAAAGTGCCTCCTTCTGGAGGCGTCTGCAACTTCAGCTCACTCGCAGCAACCGGGATGGCTCACACAGAGAGATATCCGCATTACTCTTTCTGCCCCCTTTAAAACATCTTTCTTCACATAAGGAAAGCTGCTATCTCCGTTCTGAGCACTGAGCCAATAAACCCATCACAAAAGGGATCTGTTGCCAGAGTCCAGAAAGGGTTAAGGAAGCAGTTGGAGAGGTTTGGGGTGACGTGTGCTTCTGGGCGCCTGAGAAGCCTCTTGAAGGTAGTTCCCCTCTGGTGAGGATGGGAGCGTGCTGAGGTCTGAAATCCGAGATCCCTCGCAGCCTGGAGCTGGTGAGGTCCCAGTAAAGGCTGTTTGCCTGCTTTCCCCTGCCGAGCAGTCACACCGCTGCACTGGCCTGGGCAGTATGGAGCGAGCACCCTGGACACTTGTAGGACTCACTCTTCTCCAGCTCCTGCTCATCTCCTGCTTGCCAAGAGGTACTGTAAGAGAGCGTGTGTGTTCCCGGCATGGTCGAATGAGTCCCTTTCCTTCAGTGTGGTCAGAGGGGTTCGATCTCATGTGCTGTCATGGGAAGCAGAGAGATATGCAGGGACAGCAGTAACAGAAAGAAGGGGCTCTGCTTTATGTACATTTTTCTTGTCATCGTGGAGTGTGTGTGTGTGTAGGTTTACCCAGGAATGATTTTCAGGCAAACTTAATAGCCTTAAAGAGAAACAACTGGCTGACTTTGTTTGCCAATGGCCATTAAGAAAAAGGTATGCAATCACTTTGCTTATTACTCCTTTTATTTTCTCAACACTCAGTGCTACGGAAATGATGATAAAAAGAGGCATTTAAGTCTCTGAATTGTAAAGCGTAATTTGTTTAGTTTGGCAAGACAGAGATTTTCCTCTCCAGCCCCAACACTAAGAATGAAGGCAAGGGAGAAAAAAAGTGAAGGAAAAAAAAGAAAACAAAACCCACACATTGTTTCCAATCTGGGATTTAGTTCTGCCAATATTATTCTTTCAAAGGGGAAGCCTTGTTAAAGCAGAACGATCTTTTTTATACTCAAGCCCCATCCCAGTTTCTGCTGAACCAGCATGTATTATCTTGATAAGGTTAAGCAAAAAGCATTTACTGTTGAGTGCAAATTTGCTGTAGTTATGGCCACGAACCTGGGCTGTTTATACCCGGAGGTGTCCGGACCTGCTTGCAGCAGCCATCTGTCAGCATCATGGGCTGCTTTCTTGGGAGCTGCAGCCCTAAGGACTGGGAGGTGAGCTGCCCTCAAGTCACCCACCCTTGAAGCTGCTGCATATTTCTGCACTGGTGACTGCTCTTACCAGGGGAGCTGTCAGATCAGCAGGCACTTGGCTCTCACTGACTGTAAAGATTTGGTGTCAGGGATGGTGCTTCAGAGCCCCCCTCACGAGGGGCCGCAGCAGAGGGTCTGCCTCTGCAGTGCCCTCCCCTGCTGACCCCTCAGGACACAGGGAACAGGGGATGACCAGTGTCATCTGCCCATCAGGCTGGCCACCAGCACCTGCAGCCATCCTGGGAGGCTGGCCTCCTGCCAAACCTTCCCCTGGGTCACAAGCACAGAGAGCTTCTCCCCACTTCTGTGCCACGTGCATTGACTTTGTCCCTGCAGTGGCCTGTCCCCCAGACATGTGCCACCTTGCACACTGGCCAGGCAAGGTGACTCCATGGCATGTGCCAAGTGCTGGAGTGGCACAGAACTAGCCCTGCCAGTGGCAAACTACCCTGAGCACAGGCTGTGGCTGTCAGGCAGTGGGTGAGCATAAACCCCTTCTGTTGCAGGGGTGGCACAGCTCTGTCACGGCAAGGATCTGGTCTGCACAGTAATCCAGCACCCGTGTCCCCTTGGCAGCAGTGACAAGGGGAGGCAGGAGGAAGGACAACAGTGGTCAGTGGAACACACGGGCTGTGGGGCTGTGAGCTTTGCAGGGAGGGTGCTGGTTCCCCCACCACCCACTCCTTGCGCATCAGAAGCAGTGTGCGAAGAGCCTGCAGGACACATGGATGTGAGATATCCCCCTTGCCCCTTCCTTGCCATGCCTCCCCTGCCCTGCTGCTGGAGGTGGAGCGGCTGGTGGCACTTGCCCAGCACACAGCCGGCAGCATGAGGGGGGCAGGAGCTCCCCTCCAGCCACAGCGGGAGGGGCTCTCAGAGACAGGGGAGCAACTCAGAAGTGCAGTGGCCTTAACATGTCAGGGCAGGTTGGAAAATAGCATTTTGTCTCCTCCCCACAGATGTATCCAATTTTTATCCATATTTATCACACCCAGTTGCACAGGGCTTGCCTCGAGAGCTGGGGGCAGGAGTCAGGGCGGTCTGGGAATTTATGTTTTGGAATAAACTTGGAGTGCAAGTGACTCATGTCTCCTTAAAAATATATGTGTGTTTTTGTGTGTTTCTGCCTATCTAAACTCTTCCCAACCTCTCTTCCCCTCCCCCTCCAGCCTCTGTCTAGAGGAGTGAAGGCCAGATGCACTCAGACACATCCAGATGCATTCAATCTTAGCAAATGGGTTACTTCGGTTCACATGTTTAGGTTCCTAGCATGGACAAAGGGAAAGAGACTTGCTTTTTATTTTGGAAAAAAGCTGGGGTTACTCACTTTTGACCCTGAAGCCTCTTCAAGTAGCTCCCAGGAGTCCCTGCAAGCCTGCCAATGCCCAGAATTTTTCTCTCCACCAGCCCTGAAGGAGCCCTGACCACCACAGGACTATGCAGCTGTCAGCAGCAGGACCTCCCTTGGGCATGTGAATGCTCTTCTCCCTCCAGCAAGACCAGGGACATGGTGAGGGGCAAACTGGAAGGAAGGTTGTAGGGCGGGGAGGCAAGTGATCAGCAGGGACAGAAGGCTGGCAGACTGAGGGCATCTTCAGTCCTTGGTTAGGGCTGGGCTACAGACTCCAAGGGAGATGTAAGGACTAAAATTTGAGGAGGGTTGCTGCTGTCTGTGTGGACTATTTCTATCCGGGCAACATTAACTGCAAGCAAGTTGTCAACATGTTGCAGGTCTCACATCATTACTAGAGGCAAGCCCTCCAGACAGGTCCAGCACCACTCCTCTACGTTTAGGACACAAGCACATTCTCATGTTATGTGGTCATTAATTTCAATACTGCAGCTGCTTCTTCTCTGCAGATTTCCAAACATTCTCCCCTATTGCAGAAGTCCAACATCATCAATGCTGTCACTAACTCAGAAGTTCTACATTCATTACCTGTTCCTTGTCTCACAGCACAGAGAAAACAAACTCTCTTCCCGATCATACCAGTATAATTTTTCTGCCCAAATAAGATCCTCTGTCCCAGAAAGAATCGAAGCCTGAAGGGTAATGTGGCAACTTCTGAATAGCCTTAACCTGGCTAGTTCTTCATGTCACATCTTTTCTCAGATGAAGCCACAAGGCCACAGTGCTAGTAATAAGATCACAAATGCCAGGTCATAAATACAGAGAAGAAACTAAAGAAGGGGGATATTTAAAAAAGACAGTTGAATTAGTGTGCATTTATTAAGTGGACAGATTCCACTTAGTATTGTAGATTTCTTCCTGCGTTTTCCTGCTGACTTTGATTTTTTTGTTTTAAAATAGAAATCCTTTCTTTTTTTGCCTCTCCCCACTTGCCACTACATGAAAGCACACACTGCTGGTAGAAAAGGATGCTAACTGACTGTGGAAGCAGAAGTCTAATTATTCAGCAAAGGTCTGTGACCATAAAGTAAGAACACTGAGTAAAACTAAAACAGGGATGTATTTTAGCTCCTCTTTTAATTAGACCAGCTGCTGAAAAGAGTAATAGGGACATAATTTCTAAAGAGAAGCAAGTAATTTTAGAGACAGCATTATCCCTTTCATCCTCTTAACACATCAAATAGGCAAATAGACATAATTTGCACAGTAGTTTATCTGAGGCAAAAAAGGTTAACAATAAAGACCCGCACTTCCCTTTATTATTAATGGTTTGGGGTGCATCATTTTTCAAGAGTCCCAGTAAAAGTCTCTTTAAGGGAACATGCCTCTTCCCTTCCAAGATATCTTCTTCTTGGCCTCACTGAAATGAAACAGAGAATTTTGCTATTCATCACAATGGAGCCACAGGTTCAGCCAGAGTTGTGCTCAGAGCATTTCCTGTTGGTAATGTCCACACACCTGATGGCTGTGGGGTGAGGCCCAGATTGCATATATATCTATGGAATGGCATTAGAGCCAAGGGAGAAAGGAGCAGAAAAATGAGACAGACCTAAAGAAAATGTAAGCTGCTACTAGGTTTCATCTCTCTTGAAGTTGTTTTTCCTTTAAAGAAACCTTTCAGATTAGAGAATCCTTTCAGAATTATTACATGGCCAAACACTGCCTACTTAACAGCCTTAGGAAATTGCTCCTCCAAATTCAACTGCTTGTTTCTTCAGCAGAAGACAGCAGTTGTTGTTGAGAAGCATGTTGAAAAATTAAGATGAAATCAAAGGGACATATTTTCACCTGTGGAACATGAACTGGTTAAATAATCACTTTGAAAAAGTCATCCTCTGTGGACTCAAATTCTAGGGATGTATCTGTTTGTATCTGCTCCTACTTAAACTGCACTGTTACTGCAAATGGCACTTTTCAAAGCAATTTGAAATAATATTTCTTTAGGCTTAAGTAGTGTTTAGCAGTGTACTGATAAATTGAGGCGTGGAAGGAGAAATCACCTTTGCAGGATAACAGGATGGAATTGTAGGATAGTTCCCCCCAAGGAAAGACATGGCAAACTGTTTTTTTGCCCAGTCAGTTGTCTGATCCCTTCATATAGCAGCTACTGTCAGCACAAATACAGGGAATGGGATTGGAAAGTCAGGGAGAGGAGGGAGAAAAATGTCCCATCTCTGCAGCAGCACAGGCTTGTATCAGCCTAAAGTGACTGTAATCTAAAAAATCCTCATTTTTCCAAAGAAGTGGAAGACACAAGAGACAATTGGTATAATTTGGCTTGCTTCAATCACCTTAGTTCTTAGCTGTACAGTATTCCCAGCTCTCAGATCCTTGGAGCAGAAATCCCTTTCTATCTAGCGACATATCTATGATCTACAAATTCACTATGGCAAAAGATTATTCAGCTGAAGCTAACATTTTACCATGATGAGCTGCCTGACCCACCCCTGAGGCTGCAGTGTGCTTGTGAATCTGTTCCTGAATCACCAAAGCTTTAAGCCTGATCTCAGCCCTGGGGGTGAGGGGGTGCAGCAATTCACTGAGGTGAATTGTTGTTGGAATGACAGTGCCATCAAGGGCATTGCCTCCTACTGCTATCCTACAAAATCCATCACTGACAGCCCCTAGGATCTGGCGTGTTGTAGGAATTAGGAGGTCTTGCTAGGTGCAGATGCATGGAGTGCTGCCATCTGAACCTGGAAATGCTGATCTCCCACCTCACGGTCCTGCTCAGGCTGGACCCAAAGCATCAAATGAAGTGTTGTGCCAGGCTCCCGAGCCAAGCAGGTCTTCCCTCCAGTACACGCCCTGGACGTTTGCACGCTTTCCAAACACAGGCGTTTCTTGCTTGGCTTCCATGGTCTTGAGCTGCTTCCATGTGAGCTGTTTATGCCTGGATTTAATGGGCTTTTCTTCCATCATTAAAATCTCATAAATTAATCCACTGTTTATTTGCCTGTCCAGAGTCTTGTTTGTTCTTTGCAGCTAAATATTTTGCATGGGTTGTCAAGCAGCTTCTTCCGGCTTGTCCCAAAATCAAAGACACAGTCACTGCCTGCAAGCCAGACTGCCTGCTTTGGAAGATTATCAAAGTAAAGCTCACAAAACACCCCACAATTATCTCTGCCACAGCTGGCCGAGGTCTTGCTTTCAGTATTTTACTCAGTCAATAAATCTTCCTCCACTTTTCTCTGCCTCGTTCTCTTCTGTTTTGGGGTAATAATGGCCAAGTGTGTGTGTGGGAGCTGCCAATGGTTACCCATCCCCAAACACACAAGTGGGAGCAGGGTTATGCCTCTGCCTCCCTGGAGCACAGGCTGAGCTCAGCCACACAAACAAACATTGATTACACACATAAGTGGCTCTGTGCATATCCCTCTTCTGAGGAAAAGGTTTTATTTGCCTTTTTTTCCGGTAGCCTAGAGATAAAATAAAAGGGATCTTGCCATTATTAAAGGGCTGCATAAAGTCTTCAATCAAATTTCTTTAAAGAATAGCTTCCACAGAACCTCAAAATAATAGATTACATGGTTTCTGTGGAGAAAATCCTAGAAGGGCCACTTAAAAAGTATCTCAAATCCATGTATTTCTTTGTCAAGGTTATATAAATTGCCCAAACTGCAGAAACTGAGAACCTGCAAGGGAATTAAATTGTCAGTAAATCAGAAGACAGTTTATTTTCATTGTTTAAGTTGAGACAAAAGAAGTGAGCAAACAGCATTTCTAGGTGGAAGCAAGTATATTTTTACAATTCTTTAAGGGCCTTAAGATCTGCAGCTCCCTTTTTAACACTACATATTACCTCAAGGTCAACTTATTCTACAAATACACACATTTGATCCACCAAGAATAAGTGTGGCCTCTGCTTTTTGGCTCTGTCGTGTACACAAGCTCTACACGTAAAAATAAATATGCATATGTACACATTAATACTCTCTACACACATACAAACACATGTGTAATATTTTAGGTAAGAATAGAGTAATTTAGGCTGAAAGGGACCTCTGGATGTCACATGGTCCAGCCCACCTATTGGTGCTAACTTGAAAGTTAAGTTGTGCTGCTCACAGCCTTATATTGCCAGAATTTGAGTTCCTGCAAGGGTGGAGACATTCCTTTGTCACCTCAATGTAACTTTGCCTGTGAATATTTGGATCATTTTACAGACAAAAATTTCTCTTGGATAATATATCCACTTTATTAATAGGCTTTAGCAACCTTGAGATAAATTAGATTTCTATCTTGAGATAGCAAATATGAGAATTTGAAGGAAACTTTACAAAAGCTGTCAGTGTTAGCTAGTTATTTATTAGTCAGACTTTGGAGAGTACTGCTTCAGGAAGGAGTGAGACCCCCACCTCACACACCAGAGACACAGCTATTGTCTGTCTTGTATGGTGAGATGTATCAAACTGAGTGTCAGTTCTACTGAGATAATTAGACGTGTGTAATTAATTTTCTCTGGAATCTGAATCAGATACGATTCATAGATAAAAGACTTAATTAAAAGAGAATAATAGCCATAGGTTAAGAAGTCCCAGCTTGGCCAGGTTGATTGACTGCCATTCTGGAAATTAGAAGGCATGAGTTTAATTCTTGACTCTGTGATTGTTTTTCCCTGGGACCTTGAGCAAAGTCACTTCACCTCTCTTGTGTTTCATTTTCCAACCCGGAAAGAAAACTCTGTAAAGCATGTCAAGATCTACAGGCTAAAGCTTTATAACTGCTGAACACTAAGGTTATTTCGATGGAAGATTCCACTACTGAAATAAAAAAGTATAGAATCTTATTGAATTATAGAACCAGCTTTTTCTTTTTGGAATTATTATAGGGGCAGAGAGGGGAGTTGGAAAGGTTTCAGCACAAACAGCAGCCTCATTCCTAAACTTAGACCAGCAGCAGACTCTCCCTGGTTGGTACACCAGGCATAAGGGAAAGGCTCAGTTCTGAGGAGCACAAAGGGCTGCATTTCGTTTCCTAGCCAAAGGGGGAAAGAAAAAAAAAGAAGAAAGTTTGGTGGTCCTTTTTTATGGAGTCAGTAAAAATCATGAGGGCAGAAGATAAGCTTCCAGGAACCAGGCTTCATGCGGTCATGGAGAGTCAAGTGAGACAGCAGCAAGGCTCAGTGGTAGGAAGCTCCAGCAGCCACAGTAATTAGGTTATAAACTACAATGAAACAAAAAACAGTTGTGTGAGAACGGAGCCAGGTACAGGCATGGATGGGAGTGCTCCACCTTAGAGATGTATGGCTTGTTTCATGACAAGGCAACCCTGTTACTCAGAGTTTAATACACAAGGAGAAAGGTTGTTACCTAACCACAACTTTAAAAAAAAAAAAAAAAAAGAAAGAAGGGAAAAAAAAGAGCTAGTCTCATTAAGTTTCCTTCATGTCTCATCCTTCTAGTCTGCTCTCTCTTTTTACTATCAAACTCCATGAAAGCAGTCATCAGGGCTGTCAGTTGGTTAGAAGGCACGCTGACAGCTCTGTGCACTCCTTAGATCTCTCTTTGTAGAATTTAGACAGCACAATGGTGGGGAAAGACAGGATCTGCATTTATTGTGGTAGTCCTGAGTCACAGTCTGAGGTTGTTTCTTAAAAGGGTACTTCCAGCATAGCTTAAATATCATATAAGATTATGCTAAATAATACAAAGATGTTACCATATTAGAAATGCCAGGCAAAAAGAACCCTTAAAAATAACGAAAAGTCTTGTTTCCTTTGGCAATGAAGTTGAATGTAACAACATGTGCTTGTGGGAGAAAACAGGGAGTGAAACCAGCTAAAATCCAACTTCAAAAGTGGCCTTTCCTGATGGGCCTCCTAGTTTTCAAGAATAGCAAATTCACAAGCAGAAATACAACCCAAACATGCTATCATAGTTTAAATAATCTATACTATATATGATGCTGTAAATTAGTCCTGCAATCTGAAGAAACTTTTCATGTGATGTCATCCTCTGTGGTTTTTTAAAGCTATTTTTCTCACCACAGAAGTGGGTGCAAAGAAACCTTTCTTTTTGCAGAGAAAGTGAACATATTCCTTCCCTCTGGTCTGTTTGCTTCCTCTGGCTGGCAGTGCAAAAGCCCTGTGTGTTCTTTAGACACCCAAACCACGCTGACATTTCAGGCACATGTTACCATGTAGTTTGGGTTTTTCTGGGCTGAAGACCTTGGCCAGCCTCATGCCATCCATGATCTGACAAATCAGTGGATAATAGATCCTGCCAGTCCTCATCAGATAATGGATTATTTCCATGTGTCCTGCTCTCCATTCTCTGCAGAATACACAGTGATCAACGAAAACTGCCCAGGAGCCGAGTGGAATATCATGTGTCGGGAATGCTGTGAATATGACCAAATTGAGTGCATCTGCCCAGGACAGAAAGAAAGAGTGGGCTACACCATCCCCTGCTGCAGGAACGAGGAGAATGAGTGTGACTCCTGTTTAATCCACCCAGGTATGCTTGTGGCTATGCTGTGTTCACACCAAATCTTTGGCCAAGGCATCATGGCAGATGCTGGGCAGAGTAGTGTTGAACAGGCACATCTCACTGAGGCATGGGATTGTCCTGCATTTCCTCAGGAACTTCATCTGCCACTCTGCTGAGAGTAGCAAGACACTTGGCAGGCTCCCCCAAAACAGGTAGCATCGCTGGCCAAAAAAATCCAACACTTTCTACTGGCAGTGTTGTCGTCATTATATCTTGGGTAGGCTTGGGAGCTGCCAAAGGGTGACATGATGGCTGGCTTCACACTAGGAGTGTTTTGGTGGTGCTTTGGGATGATTTGCATCCCCAAAGCAAGAAAGGAGAGACAACTTGGAAGTCCCACTAGCAAGGAGAAAAAAAAAGTGAAAGGTGAGAGCAGGAGAGAGCAGGAGGAGCTAGTATCAATTTAGAAGTCATCAGAATCATTTGGCCTGGGCCCAAGTGGCATCAGCACACAGATTCAGACTCCTGAGAGAGGCAATTACAGTTGGAACAATGAGATTTAGAGGTTTGGGCAAGTCAGACGGGGAGTTTGGTTCCAAATCTCAGAGCCTGAGCTGCCTAGAGTGTGGAGGTTGGGTAGGGTTCCCTGCGGGGGAGCTGTCAGCACCTCTGCAGTCATTAACGCCATTGGCATATTCTGTGGAAAAGACAGAGAGGCTGCTCCTCTTCCTGCAGGACAACCCACCTTGGCTTTCATCTAACACAGTGGCTCTCTTTTCAGGCTGCACCATCTTTGAGAACTGCAAGTCCTGTCGCAATGGCTCCTGGGGAGGGACACTTGATGACTTCTACATCAAGGGAATCTACTGTGGAGAGTGCAGAGCTGGCTGGTATGGAGGGGACTGCATGAGTAAGTGTCTGACATGGGCAGGGAGGGATGGCAGGGACAGCGAGTGGTGGGACAGAGCCAGGGCCAAGCTGTGCCTTTCCAGCTATTCCTGTACAGTGACTCTCGCAAAGGGCACAAACAGGAAAAGCAGCAAACACAACCAGGCACTAAGCAGATCTACAGTTTAGAAAACTTCTCTCCCAGTGCTTGTCTGAGAGAAACTGGACTGGGCCCCATATCATGGTGGGTTAGAACCCTACTAAATGTCTGTTTGGGTTTGGTTTACTTTAAAACTTCAACTACCGTGACTCTGGAAATCTTCTGTAATCTGCATTTCTTGGATGCACTTCATCATAGCCCCAGAGCATAAGCATAAACATTTACAAGGGCAACAGCTTTATCAAAGAGCTTACCCTCTATCCTCCTTCAACCCCTGCCAGCCCCAAGGAAGCCCCTGTGTTTCCTCCCTCTGTCACACATCTTCAACACACTCCAAGGCACCTCTAGAAAACACTGCCTTGCAATTTCTGATTATATCACAACAATGAGTGTTTCAGGCCCTAGTAACAATATCTAAAGGTTTTGTTCCTGACAGTGTACAAAAACTCCAGCTTTTTGGTTTTGTTAAATAGTTAATCCCAATTCTGTCTTTCAGTAATGAATTCCATCAGCTGATTTTATACTGTTAAATACTGGTATTTCCTTTACCAATTTCCCATCAGTGAGGGTGTATCTCTCTTTCAATTTTCATTGACTCTCTCTTTGTTCCTATTTCACTGGAAGGGATAAAAACAGAGTTTGCTTTCCCTATTCTGTTCTGTCCATTGTGGTACATACCTTAGGCTTGTGTCCTCTTAGTCATTGATTTTAAAGCAACAATTTAACTTGCTTTCACAATGCTGCCCATGATCGTTCACGGGGTGAAAGCATATAAAATAAAATCATTGCTTCAAACAGCAGAATGTGGGGAATCAACATGTTTCAGCACCAGAGCTAACTCAACCTTGAGGCTATGGAAGTTGATAAACTGAGTCCCTGGCCGTTTATGGTGTGATTTCTGAGAGCATTTTAAAGTCCTATTTGCTCTAGGTTAATGCTAGAGCTTCCCTGAAATTTTCTTTAAAAGCAGAGCCAAGAAAGAGCCATTAACTCATCTAATTTTTCCTCCATCTGCCTGAGTATATTGGTTGCCTACAGTATATTTCAGTCTATTCTTCCCTCACACAGAGGTCTATGTGGGCTTTTTTGTGCTACTGCAATTTTGAACAGCTTTGTCTATTATAGTGTTTTTCTTACTACTTTCTCTTTTGAGGGAAGCAGTGTGACCCTGAGGCTGTGGTCTCTTTCACGTGGTTCTGTGGTACTTGAGAGGTAGGGTATGAGGGTTAGATAGTACTGTTGTCCCTTGCACTCTTAAAGTGGGGACACAGAGGATAGTTGGGACTCCAGCACATCCTGAGCTCCCCTTTTGTGGCTGTCATGGCTATCTCAATTTTGGCGCAGGCATGCAGGGACTGCATGTCTGGAAAGCAGCCTATAACCATGGTGGGTGCTGGACTGTGGGCTCACAGAGATGTGGCTTTGGGGCTGGAGGGTGGCCAGCAAGTAGCCTTTGAATGCCAGCAGGCACTGGCTGCTGGAGCCGTGGATGTGCTACCACATCACAGCTGGGAGAGCACAGGAGGAGGCATCTCTCCTTGGTACCTGCACACGGCATCACTGCTGGAACTTTGCAGCGAGCCCTGGGTGCCTCGCCAGCGGCAGAGGGCCAAGAAATCCCAGAATGACAAAGAAGCGCCACCACAGTAATGGCGAGATGAAATCTGCCTCCTTCGTCCCACATTGCCGATGCCAGGGCTGCCAGGCCAGGGCCCGGCCTCTCGGGCGGCGGCAGCTCCTGGCTCCCGGCGCGGCCGCACGCAGCGAGCGCCGGGCTCTGTCTCCCTCTCGCGGGGCCGGCGGGCGCTGCCGCCGAGCTGCGGCTCCCGG
>WEKY01024919.1:133635-152925 GCA_013390045.1 Picathartes gymnocephalus | reverse complement strand
GGGCCCCGGCGGCAGCGGCGCCGCACGGGCGGTAGGTGGCGGCCGGGGGCCCGAGGAGGCCGCGCCGTGGGGCCCCGGTCATCCCGCGGGATGGGCCCGGCGAGGGGAGCGCGGGGGATCTGCGGGCAGGATCGGTGCCTGCTCAGTACTGCAGGAGGCGGGGGGAACTGTACGGCAGGGTCTGGGTGCCTCCGGGAGGACAGTAAGGCCTGGCCCCGGGGCAGCGCTCAAGGGGCTGAGTGCATTCGCCAGCGCACGGTGAGCTCCGGGAGAGATTTGTGGGCGCTGCCAGCAAAAGGAGTGATGATGGAAGGGCGTGGCAAGGAAGAAGTACCGCGGGCTGGCCCGTGAGTCTGTCTGGTTTGTAGTATCCGCTAGCATAGCTGGAAGCATGGGCGTGGCTGAAAACCCACCAAAAGACACCAGATCATTTGGTAAAAAGATAAATTATATAGGGTAGGCCAAAGGAGTGTTATTAGGAAATAAACACACTGACTAGATTTAATTGGGTGTTAGGACATTTCCTAACGGGACTTCTATTGGATTGAATCATCATGACCTAAAAGGCACATTAGGCTCTAAAAACAGAAGAAAACCAACCTTGCAGAACCCTTTCCTCTGTACCCTGCACTCCAACAGCTTTTGTCAATCTCCAGTCACTTCAAGGCTCATGCTCCGTCAGAGCAGGGGAGAAAGTGGTGTTTTCTGACAGCTGTCCTCAGCTCTGCTGTCCAAATGTGGACCCTGTGCCAGACAAGAGTACTTGTAGTTTTTGAGACTTTGTGAACATTAGTGTTTCAAATAATACTGGTGGCCAGCAACCAACAGGAAGCAACAAATTGTGACAAGTGACAGCTACCCTCCCATATCAGCCTGTTTCTGAATAGCACTAACCTTTCTACTGTCTTTCTCCTCTGTTCAGTCATCTTGACCTTTGAAGGAGCCTCACATCTAAGATGCACCACTGAAACAGAAGATAATGAGTTCTTACCAGAGGTCATCTCAGGAGCTCTCCCTCCATCGACCCACAGGTCTCTGTGGGCTACAACTCAGAGGTCTCCTGAATTTTTTCATTCTCTGTTAGTAACAAGCCTTGGAGGAAATCTTACTGTGGCCCTGAAAGCTGCCTTTTTTCAGGAACAGGAACGGAACAAGGATGTTGATACTCTGCCAAAGTGGTTTATTTTTTTGTAAATGAGGCAGAATTTGCCAGCATTTGTGTTTATGATGTAAATTATTTTTGAGGGTTTTCCAGGTCTCCCGCAGATTTAGAATAGGAAGAGAAAAGACTCCTTTTGATCAACATATGATTGAATTGTTGTTCTGGGGAATCAGCCTAACTTCTGCTAGAAGTGCTGGAGATGTAAGAGCATAGATGCAATGTGATCGCAAAGGTGCTTCGTGCAGAGAAGGGTGGGAGCAAACCTGAGAAGGTTCTTTTGGAGAGGGTCACTGAATGGCTCCGCTTTAGTCTCTGGACCACCTGCTTTGCTGGCCAAACCTACTTCCTCGGCGCCAGTGTTCAGAGAGTTCAGGCTGTACCAGGCAAACAGAGAAGTGTGTTTAGTATGCCCTGCATACAAACATCTCTTTGCACCAGTTCTTTGGCTTTCCTTTGTTAAAGGCATCGAAAACTCAAAAGCCCTTCAGGACGAAAGGGAAACTTTCTTTGAGGAGGTCCAAGCGCCCTGTCAAACCCTCTGAAGATTTCTAGCAGCTTTGTCTCAGGTTGTTTTTGAGGCAGGAGCCAATGGCAGCACAAGGGCCTGTTTCTTGCTGTGGGAAGGAGCATTATCATTTTCTCCACAGCAGATCCTGCTGTACTCGTTGAATCCTAATGTGGTTGCTGTGCACACTCATTAATCCTCGCCTTTTACAGAGGGAACTGAGTGAGCCACAGAAGAGGATGAAACACTTTTTAGGAACTCTTCTGAGCAGGATTTCTATTTCCTTGGGTCCTGCTTAATTAAGGGTAACCGAGGGTAAATGAACAAAGGGTATTTCATTTGAGCAACACTTTCTTAAGAAGAAAGAGGAGGAATTGACCTGCAGTCTTCATGTTTCCCCATAGACCAGATGCAGCAGGATTGATTTCCAGACACTGTGATCAATGGGAACCACAGATGCTCGGTACTTCACCAAATCAGGTCACTGTCACCCTTTCTCCCTAGGGAAGGAAGGGCCTGGAGGCGAGTGTTAAAACCCTCTGTTTCAGTAGGAAACATTCATCCTGGGTTACTGCTTAAAAGCTTAGGGTTTCTCTAGGGAAACAGACAGAAGCAGCAGAGCTTTCTGTTGGAGTAAAGAGGTAAAAAGAAGTGAGAGAAGTGCTGTGGAGGTCTTTTGGGTCATTTGACTTTTTACTTATCTGTGGTGTGTAGGCTCTCCTGATTAGGTGACGCCATTAGACTGAATTGCAATTTTTGACTTACAGATAGAGCCTCATACTCCAGCAAAGCAACAGAAGGCTTACCAGGGGATGTAGCCATGTGCAAGGCTCCAGTCAGAAAGATGTAGTCAGGAAAGTGGAAACTGAGAAATTAGCTCTGTCTGGTACATAGTGATATAACTGTGCATTTTTCTAGGACGTGCATGTACAGATCACAGTAAGCTCTGCAAAAATCACTAAACAACCTTTCATGTTCCACAGAGGAAAATATCATTAGCCATATTGTATAGTTGGGAAAAAGGGAGAGGTTACCAAAGGTGAGAGAACTCTCTGGGCTAAAATTGTTCAGCATTCAAGATGAGGAATTAGGACAACTATCCCTGGACAGATGCCTAGGGACAGCTGCAGGATAGTAATGAAAAGATATTGCTCCCCCGGTGTGACCTTGTCTTCTGTTTGTTCAGCTCATTGTCCTCTGATGGTTTGCTTCGACTGGGCACAAATGACTGGAGCACTTAATCTTATCCTGTTGGTGTTGAAGTACATTCCACAGTATGGTGGACAACTGAGAGCAGCACAGGCAGAGTGGAACAAGACTAGAGGAAGGATAAGAATGAACCTGAAAGAAGGGATAAGGGCTGTATATGTGTCACACTGAGTCATCAGTGTCACACTGATGGAGGAGCTGTGATGTTTATGTATCTTCATTGGCATGGTGGCATTAACATGCAAGGATGATGCAGTGAATCCTGAGGACAAATGTGTCCTCTAGGAATAATTCAGCTCTTTTTCCTCCCAGAGTCCCCTTATGAATGACTAGCAACCACGATGTTGATGCAACAGATTTTTTCTCTCATTCTTTCGTTCACTTGAGTTAATTCAAGTGTTCATTGTAGTTTTGTCACTTTCCCACAGCTTCCTCACCTTCAGTGGTTGCAAATGTCAGCATGGGCTCCATCAAAACTGTTCTAAGCTAGAGCATCAGCCAGGTGGGTGGGTGGGCTAATTAACAGAGAGGCAAAAGCTGCAAGAAGTTGTTTCATGGGGCTACATTGCAAACCAGGGAGAAGCAATCAACTACAACTTTCCCAGGGATACTCTTAGCCCAGACAATACTCCAGTGTAGTCATAACGCTTTACAACCATTGTGTGGCTATCGCAGTATTTTATACAATGCCTTGTTAAGACAGAGCATATCTTCCTAAGCCATCCTATCTTCTCATTCTGCTGTTGTTACTACATATATTTTCTTCAAATGTCTCTTGCAGGTCCTTCACACAACTTTTTTCTTCTTTTGTTCCCTAGGGTGCGGGCAGGTTCTTCGGGCTTCTAGAGGTCAGATTTTGCTGGAGGGTTACCCACTGAATGCACGATGTGAATGGACTATCCATGTTCAAGCTGGATTTAACATTGAGTTAAGGTGGGTCCTACTGACTTTTAGCCAGCACTGATTTCAGGTGGACATTGGAGCATGTGTATAACCAAGAGTCAGTGAGGGTCAGCAGCTGTGAGCTCTGGGGCAGTGAAGGTATAGCAACCACTTCGCATTTGGTACCACAGTTCTTTCCCCTGGTCTGGCTTGTGTTGGACAGGCACTGGACAAATCAGTGCTGTGCTTTCAATTCCCGTTCAGGTCAGCTGGATGCTGAGGAGAGTTTCTCAGGGATTGGGCACAATGTATCTCTTCAGAGGTCTTTTCAAGACCTTGACAGCAAAGCTCCCAATATTTTCTGAAGACTGTACCAGGCTGAACTAAGACATTCTTTGAGGAAAAGATGTAGGAATATTTTAATATGATGTCTTATGCAAGGAGAGAGTTGCCCATGGGTCCTGCCTTGCGTTTAGCCTATATTTTCCTTCTTTTTTTTTTCTTTTAATTTCACTCATTTCACCAACCCTGTCTTGTATCAGCCTCAGTTATTCCTCTCACCATTCCTGTGCCTGGAGGATGTGATTGGTTCTCCTACAAGTTACAGAATCACAGAATTAACTAGATTGGAAAAGACCTTTGAGAACATCAAGTCCAACCTATGACCTAACACCGCCTTATCAATTAAACCGTGGCACTCAGTGCCACATCCAGTCTTTTTTTAAACACCTTCAGGGACGGTAACTCCACCACTTCCCTGAGCAGCCAATGCCCCATCACTCTTTCTGTAGTTAATTCTTTCCTCATGTCTAGCCTAAACTTCCACTCACATAGCCTGTGTCCTATTGTCTTGTCATCACTCTTCCACCCTGTGTATGCTTAGACGTGTTAACACTAATGACTCAAGCTCATAGTTCCTGCCTAGTGCAGGAGAGCCTCTTGTTGAGGTAATTAATAATGTTTTCAAATGTGTGCAGCAGGGTGCTCGCACATACAGCAGGAAGTATGGCAGGGGATGGTATTCGAAACACACTAGCTAATATAATGAAAAGAATAGCTAAACCCTTCACATAATTCACTAAATATTTCACCAACTTCGGAGCTCAGGCAAAAGAACTATGCTAGATACACAAACAGTTAAAATATTTTTAAACTGTTTAAATCTGTTCCTATATGTTTGAAGAGAAACTTAAAGGGAGGAAGAACAACAAATAAGTTGAAAAGAAGAGCTTGTGGTTTTCCCACTCTAATGCACTTTTTTCAGACATGCGAATGCAAGCCTATTATGTAGTTATGAGCAATTATTGCTCATTGCTATTGGATAGCATTGTTAGAAGACACAAGAGCAATGCTGTGAGGAAGAGTTTTGTGTTTACATGACATAACTTTGCATCAGTCTCAGTCTCAGCATGCATGGGTTGTACCTGCCTTATTTTTAAGAGATATTGTTGGTGAGGTGTATGATTTGCACAGCACAAGCTTAGGGAGGTGATATTTTTCTACATTTCTGGACAGGACTTTGCGAATTGTGAGGCTTAAAAAATGCTTCAAGAGTTACAGGTATCAACCTGTCTTCACTGTTGTGGGGGCGGATGTGAGAATGGAAATGGATCCTGTGCATGCACGTAACTATTGAATGCATCCGTCTCTGGGTAAAGTGTTAACAGCCAGATGGCATCAGGCTCTAGGTGCAAGAAAGGGACCAAAGGTTATTTTAACACTATGTCAAAGAGCAGAACTTGCTGTGGCTGCACTAAGGACACTTTTATCTGTTTTCAAGTGGTAGGATGGGGAGTGCTGTAAAGTTAACAGATGTACTAACTCTTTGGAGAAATCAGGCTTCCATTCTAGACCCTGAGGGCCACCCACACGCAGACTAGGAAGATGTGTCACATGAGATGTGCCATAGTCCACGGTATGGTTCACAGTTCACTGTTCAACTTTGCTGTTACAGAAGATGGAAAACTTTAACACAAGAGTGCCTTTCTCTTCCTCCCCATGTCCATCCTTCCTGCAATCAAACAAACATAATACTAGGCATCACCAAGTGTGAAAGTCTCCAAGAGGGAAGCCTGAACTACTAAACTTCTGTTGTCAGCATCTAATTTATCTGAGCTGGGTAATGTTGGAGAAGCCTAAAGCCCTTTGCCTAGCCTGATGATGAGCCTAATGTCTGAATGCCTAAAAATCTCAGCAGATGACACAGCACTCCCAGGGAAAGATCAGGAGCTCTCCTGAACGTCCACACACTTAACCTTGCCACCCTGCAAGTCCTGCAGGAGGCATAGAGGAAGCATTCATGGCAAAGATGGAACAGGAGGTCCTCACAGAAAGTAACCCTGTAGTGTGTTCTGAGTCAGCTGATGTCTGCAAGGTGCACCACCTCAGAGCTGTTCATTGAGGTACTTCAGCAGTTAGATAATGTGGAAAACATGTACATTTAACCTAAATCTTCACCTTTAGGCTATTTCTACACAGAAGGGCAGGTTCACCTAAGGTGACCACTAGAGCCTGCTTCCTGGGTCTGCCATTCATGTTTCCTTCACTGTATTTTCATATAAACGTGCTGATCCCCTCTGTGGGTGGTAACTGCTTAGAGCTGTAATGCACAGCCAATACTGTGCTGAATCAGCACAACTGTCAACAAAAGAACTCCTTTTCTCATTCTCTCTGTGCACAAATCCTGTTTGCTGCCACCCTGGCTTGCAAGGGCAGGAATGGGGACAGGGTAATACAGAAGGCGAACGAAGTGATTGTCTTTGCTTACATAGGGCAGGAAGAGTAAAACTCCCAGGAGCACAGATAAATCTTCGCTTGCTTTAAGCTGTGCCATGCAGTCCTTTGGGGGCTGGCTTAGTAGAGCTGTTTTGATAAATAGTGTCCATGTTGTGGTGGTAGTTTGTTTTCTCTGCTTTTTTTTGCCAGCCTTGGGAGTTTTTTTGGGTTGTGATGTATAGGCTCCCTCAGCCTGAGCCATGGCAGGGATGTCATATCACAGTAGAAGTAGCTCACAATTTTCAATTCTTTTCTTTAGTGTCTCAGCAGAGATGCAGTTTTAAATATGTCCTTTGGCAAGAAGCTTTCCTCAGAGGGGTTGGCCAATGTATGCACACTGCAGACACTGATGAAATCAAGACAATACTTTGCATTCCATTTTGTATCTGAAGACTTGTAGCACAAAATTAGCATGTTTAGTTTTATAATATCCAAGAGAATTATGATATAGTTACACTTTCACTGCTGAGGAAACTGAGGTTCAGTGCATTGTGTGTACCTGTAGTTTAAACAGCAGTAGACCTCACGGTCTGTAAAGGGTCCTGTCAGCTGGGCCTTAGCCAAGATGTTTTTAAAAGATTTGGCAGGTTTCCTGACCTGCCAATTCTGAGTCTTAATCATGGGATCCCATGTTGTCAGTACAGTGTATCTGCTTCTATGCCAAGTTAAATAAAATGCAAGTCAGAACCCTTATGTCTTTCACATTTTCCACTCTGTTTTCATCATTTTTAAGACAGAGAAAGCAAACAATTAAAACCAGTATTCTGTGCATGGTTCTTTCATTCTGTGTGTGTGTGTCTTGATATTCTTTGTTCAGGAACACACATCAAGACACAGTTTACCTTTACATCTATAAATAATACTGCACCCAGTACATGTTGGGCATTCCAGAAATTTTCCTTCTGTACTTGTATACATACTTAATTTTAATCAGAAATGTACCAGTTCAGAAAACCAGAAAATATTTTTAGGATTGGGTCAGGATAAACTGTAGCCTGATAAATATGACAAAGATGAATGGGTTAATTTGTATTGTAACTTCCATAAGGGTAGATCCCTGGGGTATGTTTCACCAGTGAAAGAATGTTTTGAAAATGTAGTGTATAACCTGATACCTGTGAGGATGTCTCTGACAAACCTGACAGAACTAGAATTCAAGTCATGCATTTTATGCAAAGCTAAGTTGAATTATCTCTCTCTAATGCATATTTAAAGCAGATGTCTTTTTTTTTCTTCTACATTCCATGAGATGATTTTAAAAAATGAGGGGCTCTGCTTCATTGGTGTAGCTTCCTACAATTGCTCAGTCATTTCTCTGTAGGTAGCATACTCCTGATGCTCAAAAAGCAACCATATGACCTGAACAAAGGTGGCTGAGTGAAGAGGCCTCCTAAGTCAGCTCATGAGTTGTCAAAGGAAGGTAATTTCATATAACATGGGGGCCTCCTTAACATGGGGGCCTGAGTCTCAAGATGAGAAGAGTTTGAAACAGGCTCCAGAATTCTCTTCCCTTCAGAGTGTGATGTCCAGGAGCGGATCCAAAATTCGTCCCACCTCTTTGGTGTGAAAATGCAGCCTTTGCAAACCACTAGGCCCACACTAGAATAGGCAATGTGGGAGATACAGCCTAATCCTAAACACACATCTGCAGTGTTCAAAGTCTTCAGGAATATCGAGTACATAACAAGATTCATTTTTAAAATATCCAGCCAAACAGTTAGCAGCATGGCCTCTCCCAGGCCCATTTCTTTTCCTTTTCCAGCTGTAGCAAGGCTGAGCCCAGCCCCCTGACCATTGCACATTTTCCAGAGGCACTCGGTGTTGCTCCCTCTGTTTCTCATTCATATTCTGATGGGGTGCTTTGGCTCTGTGCCCACCTGAATTCCAGTAGCAGCATATAGCATGGCTGTTAATGAACAAAAGCCTTGCACAGTGGCTGGATCGAAGCTAGGAAAGGGCAGACATTGTGGGAAAAGGCTTTAAGTATTTCCCTTCTGCACTAATTCCTGTGCCTTATTTCTGCTCTCAAAAGATGGGCAAGTGCCACACATTGGGGATTTACTACCATTTTGCTTTCTAATGCAAAACGTGCTTTAGTATTTTGATTCCATTTCTCTGGCTGTTTCAGTTACATTCCCAAGCTTTCCTTTTATCCCTAATTGGTGACTTCTGAACATCACAATGTAAACAGCTTTTGAACCTTGTTATTTGATACTGTAACTTTCAGTACTTAGAACTTTATTTAGGGCAGCTAGAACAATTTTTAGGAAACAACAACAATAGAAATATGCCCCCTGCAGTGCCTGACCCTGGATGAAAGTTCTGACGCTGTATTATGGTTAGGGACCTGATGCACATGAACAGACTGTATGATTTCAACTTAGACTTCACTGTTCTGACACTTGAATGTTCTCAAGGAGCAATTGTATGGAGTTGAGCTGGCTTCTAGGCATCATGATGCAAAAATTGAGATGGGTGAGAGGTCTTCATATGTTTAGGGACTTGTTGATTCACTGAGGGGGGTAGGCCCTAAATACCTAAATGTCCAAAGAAATAATACTCAGGGTACACAGGTAAGCAGTCTGACTGTTTGTCCTTGTTCCCCAAGATTTTCCATGCTGAGCCTGGAGTTTGACTATATGTGCCAGTATGACTATGTGGAGATCCGTGATGGGGACAATTTGGATAGTCGAATAATAAAGAAATTCTGTGGAAATGAGAGGCCACCTCCCATCCAAAGCTCTGGGTCTTCACTCCATGTCCTCTTCCAGTCTGATGGATCCAAGAACTTTGATGGATTTCATGCTGTCTTTGAAGAAATTACAGGTAACATAATCTAAAAGTGGAACATACCACTCATTCTCATTAATTCAATTTCACTAATCTCTTTCCCTGTTTTGCTTCATTAAAAACTTTCATGCTGTGTTGCCAACAGCAACTTGCATAAAGTCAGTGTGGGGAAGATTCAAAAGCTGTCAGATGGCATGTGAATGTGAGGCTCTTCTAAAAAAGACTGAATTCCTTCTACTTGTGTGAAGAACAAGCACATCAGCCAGCAGAGAAAAGCTGCTGTTTTGTGTGACTTTTCTGTTTGAATCGAAGAATTAAGAGGACAGAAGGAAGCAGAGGAAGGGGCATGTGTATCTGCAGTGGCAGAATTGCTCAATGCTATATGCAGGAGCAGAGTCACTCTCTCAAGCAGCAAAAACCTGAGGCAAAGTCTCATAGATAGCTCAGTGAAAATGCCCTGACAGAACTCTTGTGTTGGCTCATGTACCATTAGGAATTAAAAAAAGCCCAAAACAACCAAGACCAAAACAAAAAAAAAACCACCAAGGGTGTAGAGAGAACAGATTATTTTCTTCAAGAAAAAAAGAAAAAACTGAAGAGGCATTTCAAATTCTGTGATAATCTCAGTGTTATGAACTGGTTTTGTTGCTACTCAGTGCTTGAGTCCCTGCATTGCTTTCCATAGTTTCTTTCTAGGTACAAAATAGCACTGAAGCTGGCTCCTCATTTTGCCGTTGTATTTGCAGCTGCCTCCACGCTCTTCCTGATCTTCCTTGTTTAGCTATGTAAGGAATTTTGGTCAAATTATCTTCATTACTCCTGGCACAGAAGGTTTATCAGACTGTGCTCCTTTGCCATAGATAAACTCTGCAGGATCTATGACTCACCATAACTTGCCTTCTGTACACCCTGGTGACCCACATTTCATGAGGTCATCCAGGGTATATCTGGCTCAGGAAATTTAGTTAGTTAATGTAACTCTTATATAAATACACAAACCTAGCTCTTAACAATGATCAGAGGTGTAACTAGCAATTCGAAATGTTCATACTTCTGGATGCAGCACCTGTGCCATTTCTCAGCCTGCCCTGTTCTTCAAATGTCACCTTTAGTACCTGTTAGCAGGAGCAGTTAGCTATTGATAGTTTGCCTGGGCTTACAGCAGGAGAGGTGATACAGAACAAATGAGTGCGGTGTGGGCTATGTTGCATAAGGGCTGCCTACACTCAGGGAACTAACATTTTCCATATGGTGCAAGCTGAATTGGTTCTGTTTTCTCTGACCAGCAGGGAACACTCAGTATTCGAATATTGTTGAGCACTTTATTTCCGCCCCATTTTGAGTGGTAATTATTCTGAGGCTGTGAGGCTGCAAGTGTGGTAATCCATACAGAGTGCATTGTAAAGGGCTTCTCAGAGTTTGTGAGGAGCTCTATTTGTGCACTTTATTATGAGGCTGTTCTGGTCTAATGTGTAGTGCAGTGAAAGGCTTTTCAAGTACTCCCAGTGTCTTTTTATGTGAAGCAGTAACCTGGCCAGCAGGACCATTTAAGGGAAGAATACAGTGTGCATGGGGCAGCATAGAATTGAAAGTGGGGGCAGCACAGGATCGAAAGCTCTGGCAGCACATTGAAAACTGAAGCATTTGCCCTGAAATTTCCCTCTGTGCACAGCACAGGAGAGCCAAGGTCCCCAGAACAGATTTAACAGGGCCTACTAAAGCAATTCCCTAAGCTGCAGGTGAAAGCAGCAGCAACAGAGGTGCTTACAGGATGGGGACTAGGAGATGAAGGTGATCTGGTGTCCCCAGCACCTTAGTGGTGTAGTGGAGAGGACTGAGAACGCATGTCAAAAGTGAATTCCTTCTTTTTCTGCCTTCTCTTCCTGTGAGCTCTCTACTGGCTTGGAAGTCATAGTTTGCTGAAGCAGGGGCACTCACTACACAGAGATCACTGGTTCAAATGCCAGAAAGGTCTTGATAAATACAAAATAATCTGCAAAGTCTATATCTCCTTTAGGAAAGGTCACTCTGTGTGTAGTTATTAAAGGATGAAACCACACAACCTGCTGTGCTGCCTAGTCTGGAGGCAGGTGCTAGGTTCCATCCCATGCCAAGTGTGAAATGGGAACCAGTAACTGGCATGAGTGACTAGAAGTCACTCAACAGAATTCAGATGAGAAGCATGGGAGGCCAGATGGGAAGCTATCAGAGTCTCTTAAGGATTAGACATATGCTGTATCCAGTTAGATGAAAGTCAGTTACTGACTTTCAATAATGCTTTCCTTTCTGTACACCCAAGCTAGTGACATGACATAGTGGCTTTAAACTTTTGTAGTATTGTCCCTTGTTTGACTTAAGCCAGGAAATCAAGACTCCTTAAAACATAAAATATGTTTAGTGGTTTTTAGTATCAGGCATTTTCAAGGACAGTATCTGACACTTACCCTTGTTCACTTGACATGCTTACTTTTCCAGAATCAGGAAACAAAGCTGGGACAAAGACAAAGATAAAAGTTCATTAGCTTCAACGAGTGACTACAAAATATCTGTCTGTAAGGAGTCTTCTGTTTCTCCTTCCCTTCTCAGTGATATTTTACATTTGTTGGATGCAGTACAATTGCTACATATATATTTTCTTTTAAAGAATGAATTACTGTCTTTAGTCAGGCCTTAATCTTCAATGAGACATGGAAGATATTTATTGCCCAGCCATGTATAAATTGCTCTTACATCACTGCATGAAACCTCCAGAGAAATTCATATGTGGCATCTATATATTTCTTACCTCAAGCCATCTGGAAAGAAGAAACTTCTCCAAGAGAAGCTACTCTGAGGTCGGTCCATATGGTGGCAGTGACAGACCCTGGCTTTTCCTGAGGTGGGAGACATGCGAGCAGCTTGTGGGAGGTGCTGAGGAGATCTGCACATTGCCAGAACAAGCACCCCTGTGTAGCCCCATGCCTTTCAGAGCAGCCCAGGGAGCAGCCAAGGCTGTGAGGCACCTTGGGAGCGCAGGGAGGGTAAGGTCCTGCTGCAGCTGCAGAGCTGAGCCCAGGCAGGGGTCAGCACCTCCTGGGAGGGAGCACAGCCGTGGCGTCCCCTTGGCAGGAGCTATGTCCTCTGCACATGCCAGGAACGGGCTGGTGCCCCAGGCAGGGCTCCCACATAAACATGGATCTATCCGGGTCTGGCTACGGGGAGGACCACAGCCTGTCTCTTCTGACTCAGTCATGGCTGGCAGTCTCTCTTCCCACACTGCTCGAGCAGATGGACTGCAAGGCAAGGACTGGGGCAGCAAAGTCCGTCTCACCATAAGAGAAGATCAGTGTTGTGACCTCTTCAGGAGCCTGAACATATATAAGTCTCTGGGACCTGATGACATGTATCCTTGAGTCCTGAGGGAATTGGCTGATGTAGCTGCCAAGTCACTTTTCATGATATTTGAAAAGTCAAGGCAGTTAGGTGAAGCCCCTGGTGACTGGAAAGGAGATAAAAATGCACCCATTTTTAAAAAAGGATAGAAAGGAGGACCCCAGAAACTACCGATCTGTCAGCCTCACTTCTGTGCCTGGGAAGTTCATGGAACAGATCCTCCTAAAAGCTGTGCTAAGGCACATGGAGGACAGGGAGGTGATTAGGGACAGCCAGAACAGCTTTACCAAGGGCAAATCCTGCCTGACCAATCTAGTGGCTTTCTACAGTGGAGGGACTACACCAGGGCACAAGGAAGGACTACAGATGTCATCTCTGTGGACTTTCTTAATGCCTTTGGGCATGGCTACAAGATCCTTCTGGCTAAACTGGAGAGAGATGGATTTGATGGGTGAGCTGCTTACTGGATGAGCAATTGATTGGATGGTCAGATCTAGAGGGTAGTGGTCAACAGCTCAGTGCCTCAGGGGACATCAGTGACAAGTGGTGTCCCTCAGGGGACCATATTGTGGTTTGAATTTTGAATGATAACACACAAATGTTTTAGGGATTGCTAAGTAGTGCTTACTCTAAATCAAGGACTTTTCAGTTTCCCCTGCTTTGCCAGTGAGTAGTTGCACAAGAAGCTACGAGGGAGTATGGCCAGGACAGCTGACCCAAATTGGCCAAAGGGATATTCCATACCATAGAATATCATGCTCAGCACATAAACTGGGGGGAGTTGGTTGGGAGCATGGTTTGCTGCTTGTGGAAGGACTGGGTTTCAGTTAGTGGTGGGGTGAACAACTGTGTTGTGGATAGATAATTTTTTTCTATCCAGTGTTCTTTCTCTTTCTCTCTTTCTCTTTCTCTTTCTCTTTCTCTTTCTCTTTCTCTTTCTCTTTCTCTTTCACTTTCTCTTTCTCTCCCTCTCTGTCTCTCACTCTCTCTCTCCATGTCGTTATTATTCCTATTATTATTATCATAATCATATTTTATTTTATTTCAATTTTTAAACTGTTCTTTCTTTCTCAATTATTAAACTTTTTATTTCTCAATTCTTCTCACCACCAGAGGTGGTGGGGTGGGTGAGTGGCTGTGTGGTACTTAGCTGCCAGCTGGGATTAAACCACAACAGTTCTATTCACTCATCTCCCCTTAGAACAGGCACCAACAAACGTGTGTGTGTGTTATTACACAATGGAATTTGCTGTTAATTTAATGCACGGTTACACATTCTGATACTACGTTATGCTGGTGTGTACAGTTTGATGTGTATCAGTGTTAGATTGTTGTATGCAAGAGTTTCCCAGGGACAAAGCAACTCCCAAAATCTAAAACAAGATCCGAGACACAAAAAACCCACAAAAACCACGGATTCCAGAACTTATCCCTAAACTCTGGGTTGAATGGCAGGAAAAATGTAGGTTGCTATTAAACTTCTTTAATTTAGTCTAAACATTAATTTAACTTGATGTAAATTGTTTTTCCTTCATAAATCTTTCTCACCACTTGACTGCAGTTAAAGGAAAATGGTAAAAGTAATGTATGCTGGAAAAATAACTGCTTATCCCTATTAGATCCCTCCTCTAGTAAATAAGAGCAGAAGACTTTTTGACATGCATCAGGTCCTTTACTGTGTCTTCCAAACTTCTAACCAAAATATGTAATTTACCCCAAGACACAACCACCATGAGGTAAAACAGATAGGCTCCCCATCCTATGAGAGACCATGAATGTTTTTGCTTTTCTTTTACAGCCTGTTCTTCATCTCCATGTCTTCATGATGGGACATGCATTCTGGACAAAAGCAGTACCTACAAGTGTGCCTGTCTGGCTGGCTATACAGGGAATCGCTGTGAAAACTGTGAGTACAGGCAATGTGTGCATGGCCAGCCTCCAGGGTTGTCACTGATGCATTAATTGTTAGGAGTGTGATTGGTGTTTAGGTTTGGTCAGTCACAGAGCCAGAGAATGCACTGAGCTCCTTGTGGCATTTTTTAAGACATGTTTTTTGCAGTTCATGAAGACTTCCACTCAATCATTCTGGAGCTTCATGTCAATGTGTAAGAAGGTAAAACAGACTTGGAGTTGGGAAACTGCTCACAAGAAATCTTTAATGGATTAGCCTTATCAGGCAGAGGTATCCCTGCCTGCTGCTTTCCACCGTGGATCAGCTGTTTTCTACTAAAAACACATAACCCAGCTGAGCCCTGTCCTTAATGCTGTAGACTGAGACAGGCATAGGAAATTCATCTTTCTTCACAGTCACCTGGAAACTAGAATTCTGGCACCATGAATGAGAGAGACTTGGGATCAAAATAAATGAAAAAGAGTAGATTCTATCCATATCTGTGTTGGTAGTCCTCACTGTACCTATGGTCATACACCTGGTTTTGTCCTGACAAGTGAATTGTAAAATAACTGGATTCAAATAAATTGTCTGTTCCAGTGATTTAGTTCTTCATGCATGAAAAATCTTCCTCTAACATGACTCAAAAGAGCAAGAGGGAATAAGAATTTTGCAATATATGCCATGAAAAAGGCTATAATATCTATACTAGCTGAAAGGAGCATTTTGCAATACTTAAAGTCACTGAGCTAGAGCTTACTCTGCAGGATTTCTGTGATAGTGGTGAAATCCACTTGGGATCGTATTTGTCCCAAGATAGAAAGGATGGCTTACTGTATTCTGCTGTGGCATTCCTCTGGTCATAAGGCACACAACCCTTACCTCTTAGCAGAGTTTTCAGTTTTGTGTCAGAGGAACCAAAGTACACCAAACCTCACTTCAAAACCTTTCCCCCACGTATGCCATTGTTAGGAGTGGATTTATCTCCTGGAATGTATTTTATTTCATCAAGGGTGTTAAATCATAGTGGCATGATACCTCCTTTGATGAATCATTTTAAGATAAAAGATCTTTCAATTTCTACAGATCCAGAAGTAGCTCAGACACGAGGAGAGATTGCTTAATATTTTCCATAAATCTGAAAAATATTTGTTTTTGAACAGCATGCCACCTTCTGCCAGATTGCACAGATTCCTGGTATGTTTTCTGTAGGGAAGAGGTTGCTAAAAACTGGAAGTTCCTGACCTCAGGACTAGGAATGTCTGGCTCTTCTGCTAGCAGCCTCTTTGCTGTGCGTAGATGTTTAACAGGTCATTTAGGGACTGGAACCTCCCGAGCTCTTTGTAACTGCTCAGCAAGATTAGTTCTGCTTCTGTAGAGTGGAGTGAAAAAAAAGAGGAAAGATTCCTGTCTGATTCAGAACCAATCAAAATTTCAAATAATTACATTTCCAGCAAATTATTACATTTCCAGCAAACCTCAGCACTAGTTTTGGCAGGCTCTACAGTACAGGGAAGGGAAGGAATGAAGCTCATATTCTTTTACTGACTTTCTTTTGTAATTCCAGTGTAGAAACTTGACCTGTGCAACACACACAGCAAACAACAGGGGAGGTAGTTGAAAAACAATAGGATGAGATTTCTGTCACTGTAAGCAATGAAGGGTACAGGTACTAACAGGATGAAAGAGAGGAGACACACATATATACAGTAGGTTTTTAAACTTGATGGGAATTCTGTAGTTTGATTTGTGAAACAACAATTTCAGTGGATAAAATTCTGTTATTTATGGTGTTTATGGCTATATGTTTGCCTTTTGCTAATGCTAGGCATAATATTGTTGTCCACCACCCATATTGCTGCCTTCTATGTGAATAGCAAACCTTACAGTTGGAAAACATCATGGTAAATCTTTTTTCTCTCTGGTTTCAAGTAATTTTTTTTTCTTAAGATATTTCCTTCAGTTTTGCCAAAATGCTTCCTAAGTATTTTCCAGAGTATGGGGAGAAAGGTCAGAAAATTAAAGTTTGATTTGTTTTCTAAGAACCAAAGGAAAAACTGGGAAAAATATCTATGGCTGTAATTCTTTAAAAACTAGTTGTAGTTTCCTGAACAGCCTTTTAGTTTAAATGTTAAAGAGAAATTGTGTCTTCCTCAGAATCTTTCTTTCTGTTAGGTCTTTTTGCAAAAGTGCTGTCTTGTGAGTTGGAGCCTAGGGAAATAAATTTATTTCTGCAGAAAACTGTTATAAAATAATCACTTTTGGAATATTGAATATGACTTTTTGCGCTACAAGACTGACCTTTTTTCAGTCTGATTTTCTTGGAGTGACTCAGGTGCAATCCCATTAAAGTTAATGGATGAAAAATAGGTATAAGAGAGAAGGACATTAGAGCCCCTTAATGTTAAGTGCATCTAGAAGCTGTGAGGTGGTGTAACAGAAGGTACCCAGAGAGATATGGGGGTTTTAAAGAAATCCAAGGGACATAGTTCAGATGAAGAGAGACTGTGGGATTATCCCATTGAGGGATAAGTTAAGGCCAAATTAAAGAAATTTAGCAATGGGTATTTCATGACAGAATCAGAAATGTTTTAAGTCCTTTACCATTCCAATAAAGCTCTATCTTTTTATCTGTTACCAAGTTTAATTTTAGAGATGTGGGAATCACTATTGGAATTATGGAAATCACCTTCATGAGATAAACCATAGGGAACCTATTGTTTCCTCTGTTAAATTAAATTCCATCTATTTAGCAGGATGATCAACATTGGTCAAGCTGCTTTCCTGGGGTCATATTTAACCTTAATTGCTTTGTCACTTGCAATTTGCAATATTAATAAAATAATCTAAGGTACAGGTTACTTACAACCAGCAGTCTCTTTTATCTTCTACTATAGCAGCCAGGAAATTAACATTTTGTTTACAATTTGAAAGGCTAATTTAGTGATCTAAAGGCTTCAACAGCATGGAGTGAAAGGTAGGCATGTATCTTTCTGACAGCTGCTAATATATTTCAGTCAATCCTGTTTCAGGGCAAGAAATATTTTCTATAAATACGTCTGGTTTTACTCCAGAAACTGTTAAAAAAAAGTATATGAAATTGTAAAACAAATGCTAACCTTCTATTTTCTGAACCAAAACACAATAAAGACAAATCCTAAGGATAGCAAAAAATACCTTTTTACAGATAAGCGTGCTTTGCTATCATGATACAGTAGGTAGAGAAAACTAATTCCTGTTTTAAATATTTGGGCTTCTTTCTCATCTTAAAGTGAATTTGGAGTATACCTACATACCCCTCCCAGTGACCCATTAGCCATACTGACATGATTGAGATCGAACTCAGGCTTTTCTCTTTGACCTTTGTGTATTCTAATGCTGTCAGAGGCATTAGGAACCCACAAAATCAGATAATCTTGTTTTCCTAGCCTTCATATAACACTGAGACAGACCAGCAACTTCATCAAGTGATGCAGGGGAAAAGTAACAAGCTGACTAGTACACAACCTGCATACTAAAACCCATCTACTCCAGTGTCAGACTGTCCATGACTCTGTGCAGCGTGACAACTACTGGTTCAACTGCAACTAGGAAAGGTCTTTTCCAAAGTCTCCCTGTTGAGTTTGCCTGCTGAGGATGCAGCTGCAGAGACAGTATTGCTGGTACTCCATAGCAAATGCTCTTGCCCTTTGCTTGTCCTCCTCCTAGGACGGGCTGTTCTGACTCAAGAGTCCTCCCAGGGCTTGCTGGCCCCAAAGCAAGAGACCTTGACCTCATCCTGCCCAGAAATTTCCTGTTACCTTTATTTCAAACAAAGCCAGGCAAACTGGAGTTCCTACGCAAATAAGAAGAGCTTCGCTGAATGGGGAATTCAGGGCTGAGATCTGATTTCCATTTTTATTCTGTTTCTTGCTCCTGTCTGCCAAGTAGGAGAGGTTTGTTCTGCATCCTAATGAAGAGTCTAATCCAACTGACAAAACTGTATAAACTAACTCCTTGCTGTAGCCTTTGATGTTGCTGGAGCTGGCCTTACTGTGTGCCAACAGGCCTCTGAATATAGCTTTCAGGCCTTTCCCCACTGTTGATATAATCCACCTCCATCCTTTTTGGCCCCATACATCTGTGACTTAGGCTGGTTCTTAGGGATGCGCTCATCCTATCAGAGTGGCTGATATCTCAGATAGGGAGGAAGCATTAACATCCCACCAACCACACCCCACCCCCTGCTCTGCTGTGGGAGGAAGGAGCCCAGCTGTCAGTGCTTGGCATAAGCTAGACAGAGTTTGAAACCCAGCAGAGCTTAGGATGAGGCACTGGGAAAAGGTTCTGGGCATTGAATCTAGTTTTCTTACCTAATCATGTACATGTAATGCAGAGTCTTCTAATAGAATGCTTGGAGTATTTTTAAAATTTTGTCAGAAAGATTCTCAGTAATAGATTTCAAGGAGTGCCATAATCACTGTGCAAGTGTATAATCATACATTATATTAATGTATAATCACTGTGCCATTTGCAACTCACATGTATTACACCTTACCTACACTGCGTGATTACAATGGAGAACTTCAGGTATAACCAAATAAATGCCCCTGAATCCTTTCTTGCCATGTTGTCCTGTCCATATTCCAGCTAGGGAAAATGTTCCAAATAGAAATATGACTCTTAATTTCCCTGCTCCTAGGTCTGCCATTGGGTTTCTTTTTT
>WEKY01024919.1:110381-130432 GCA_013390045.1 Picathartes gymnocephalus | reverse complement strand
CTTTGGTTTCTTCAAGAGCTCAGAAACTGCATTTCACAGCCAAATTGCCCTGCTACTTCCTTAGTACTCTTCTGCTTGTTAGTTCCCTTCATTTTCTTTTCCCTATACTCTCATCTCAACACTTGGTAGTATCCGTCTCTTTTTCTGAAATGGGCAATGCCAGATCTTCCTCCCTATATGAAATTCAGCTCAGATCCCTGGAAAAGGCTGAATGAAGTATTCTGTCAGCTATGCTAGGGTGAATCTATATCATTAAATATTGTTCTCTTGTTTCAGTTAATGCGCATTCAGAAACATTTTTTCACAGCAATATGCATTTGTTTAGAGTGCCTTTTTCATCCAGTATTTCCTGGGCTTGTCCCTGTTTATCTGGAAAGAGGACATCTCCACAATGAAACACCTCAGGATTATTTACTCTCTCATTTGTAATTTGATATAATAATGAGCACATCTGCTTCTTTCTTGCCCTGCAATCTTCCCCCCTGAGCAGACAGTGCTCTCCCCTGCAGGGTGATATTGTGATGTTTTCCAAGGGACACATTAGGGAACTTATGATAAATATTAGTTCTTGCTACTGATAGAGAAAATGAATGTTGAGGATTGTTAGGACTTCATTCATTCCAGTATCCCATGCACAAACAGGTCCAGTTGTATAATTAAATAGGCCATCCAAGTACCGGAAAGGTTGTGTCCAGAGACACAGCTTTCAAAGGGCTAAGAACAATGCTGATAAAGATCAAGTGGCTAATTGTAAGCAACAGCCTCCAAATTGCCTCCGGATGAATAAATCACAGTGAGTGATCCAAGCATATTTTCTCATGGATACGGTCTCATTCACAGAGGCAGGGAGCTAGAAAACCTCAGGGGCAACTTCCTATTGGCTGGAAGGGAATGAAAAGATTTGGATTTCAGTAGGGATTACGTCATAATTTTGTGTAATTATTCCTAGCTGGTGGAACTACTGCAAAAGCAAAGAGGCCCAGAGAGCAGGACTAGAAACCTACTCTCTGGTTCTTGGAGCTGGTTGATCAGCTGCTGTTGTTATGATTTCCTTTGACATTTCCAGGATTAATGTGAGGACTGGCAAAATGCAACAATGAGAGTAGATTTGAACTTCCAGGACTCTTTCATAGGGTATAAATTAAGGCCAAAGACCTTTGTAATGAATAGTCTGTCCCAGCACTTCTGCATGAGCTGTGGTTGGAGCTGGGCATGGAGCTGGGAGAATGTGTCCTGGGACATCACAAGAAGCATGAAAGAGGTTAGAGTGTTTCCTCTCTTTGAAACACAAGTGACTGAGGGCAGAGATAGTTTATCAATAATCCTTCCTTGTAAGCAACCTAAATGCAAGCTACTTCAATGCACAGGTACACTTTTGGGGAATAACTGTTACTCCTTCAGGACTTGTATTTGATATTGAAGGCCAAATTCCTGAGGGATATTTGCTCTTTTAGCTATTGCAATCACCATGACATGAGCCCTTTTGTGGAGCTTAGCCTTGGCTAAGTGCCTGTGATAACACAGAGGTTTGAGGTACCTCTGAGGCCCCTGCCTAGGGCCTCACCCACTCATTGCTGAGTCTGTGGTGACAGGCATGACCAAGTAGAGCAGAGCTCCTTTGATATATGGCTGTAGCTGTTCAGAAAACACTGCCATCACTGTGAACACCTTTTTCTCATAGTAGCTTTCCTGTACTGGATCTACTGTGGTGTTTCCAAGCATTTGCTCTCTGCCATGAGAGTCTTGCTTTAAAAAAAAAAAATTTTTCCAACCAAACCTTAGCGCTCTTGGTTTTCCTTGTTCACCCCCTTCTAATTTCTGGTTCTAAAAGTTGCAGCCACATTCTTTTTTCACCTAAAGTGCAAAGCCTGTCAAGTCCAAAAAGTAAAAGTTTTGAGTGGAATCAAAGAAGACAAGCAAGCATTCTAGTCATCACCAGCCCCCTCAGACACAGCCCGTGTAAACACACACCACCCCCAGAAAGCATTTGCTTCAGAGTCCTGACCAAGACCACCTGTCCTCCAAAGCTGTTCAGGTCCCAGCAGTCTGTTCCTGCTGTGGGGAAGAATGAAGATCACATTGCAAAGCTGATGCCATCGAGCCTCTCTGGCTCCTATTCACATCCAGCTCTTGCCAGAATCTGGAGTGGAACAGCTGGGCTCCTTAGTGTGGCTTCTTAGTCATCAATGCTCTCCAGTGTAGGAGAGGTGGGATGTTCAGGAAGGTGGTGAAAGAATGTTAGTTTCCTTATGCTGGATCCTGCAGTGTTTGCTCCATTTATTCAGGAGATGTTGAGCTGAGAGTTGTTCTTGAGAACAACATCAGAAGATGCCAGGCCCTTTCCTGAATGTGAGTACCATCACTGTGAGTTGAGCTCCTTGTAGAAACAAAGCCTGTGCTGAAACAAATGTAGACTCAGGGAGAGTGTCAGCAGTGTCACGGAGAGGACATTCCCACCACAGTTTACATAGCTTGCTCTATGAGGCACCACAGGACCTCACAAACCCAATGTTGCTATCAGCAGACTTCTGATGTGCCCATGATCCCAGCATGCAGAGAACCTTGAAGGCAGACAGGAGCCAGATAAGAACACTGGGTCTCTTCAAGAATCAATCTGGAGTCAGGGTTCTGCTTCATTGTGTGTGTGACCTAATACTTGAAGGTCTCTCAGGCCTGAGCAAAGAAGACTGCAGAGCCACACTGCCTCAGGATGGCGGGATGGCCTGACACCTCCCAATGCAGATTATTTTATCAAATCCACTGCCAAACTCATATTCTGGTTTGAAAGCCTTGTGCGCTGCTTATGAGAAGCAATAGAAAAGCAGGTCTGAGCACTCTGAGCCATGGCCTCCAGGAATCCCTCACCTCATTCCCTCTTAGAGGATACAGCCATTCTAAAAATATTTTGCCAGCCAGTGTCCTTATGCTTTTGGCTAAAGTTAGTCTCTGTGGGCTTATGTGTTAGGCATTAACTGTCTCTGGCTGCTATGCCAAGCTGCAAAAGGAGGATGTCTCTGGAGAACCATCTGAGTCCTCCCCCCAGGCAGTTCTTCTCTGCCTGCAAACTTTGTGAGAACCTCACCTTGTGGATGCATACTGGGGAGAGAAGGAATAAGCATAGGAATAAATGCTATCAGAGATTTACATGGACCGGCAGAGCTTGTGGGCCAAGATTAGGAAATAAGCTCTGTTATGCATAAAGACTACAGATTCTGTAAGTCTGAATTCAGAAGAGCTCTTTACACATGGGGCTTTGCAAAGGGAATCACAATACCCAGCAGTAGCTGCTGAGCTACTTATGGCTGGGTCCCTCCTTCACTCACATGCTTTGTGCTCAGACACTGAACTATCTGCTCACATATGTCTCCATCACCTTTGGACAAAACCCTGCTGCTGAGAATAGCATGTAGATTATTAAATGATATAATAATTTACGGCTGATTTCTGCAGAAAGTCAGGTCAATTTAGATGTAAACATAGTAGGAATATCAGGAGATGACAGGACTGTTCCTAGCTCTGCCAGTCACTCACTGCTTGCCTTCAGGTTAATCACTTGATAACTCCATGCTGTAGTTTCCCCACCAGTAAAATGCAGATATGCTAATGTCATAAAAATTTTTGGAAAAAAAGAAATTACTGTTATGTAATGATACTCAGGCAATCAGGCTTGCCCTCTAAACAAAACTTAAACCAAGGAAAAGAATTTGATCAAATCAGAGTTACAGTCAAAATGTCAAACATGATGGGATTCACCACTATTGACTTTAGCAGTCTTGGCTGTAGGCAGCCTTTGCAAATATCAATGAGCTGTATGAAGTGCATGTAGGTGGAGCTGGCTGGAAGTTTTCTGTTAGAATGGTTTCATAGCAGTAAATTTCAAAGAAATTTGTATTTTCTGATGGATTTTTCCTTTAATATTTGTTTTCTTAACCACAGAGAGGAAAAAAAGTCACTTCCACATACTCTGCATGTTGTGCTCCCTCCAGCATCTTGGAGCCACATTTCTCAGACTTCTAGGTCCTCTGGCTCCAGAGCAGTTGTTGGGCATTGAAACCATGAAACACCAAAGCTCAGATCCAAAATCCTGATGCTCAGAATCCCTGTGCAGGCGTTTTTCTGGCTCAGGGGCTGCTGTGACTTTTAGCAGCATGCAGGGTAATGACAGCACTCACTGGGGAACAGAATGTAATTTAGGCTTCCTCCAGACAAAATGTCTTCTTTTTGAGGATAGTTATTTAAATTTCTTCAGTTTCAGTCAATCAGGCTTTCTCTGACAGTCATTAGACTGGTTTGGGTAGCATGGTGGCCCAGGAGTTCCAATGCAAGTCCATAATTCTCTTTTTCTGCAGAAAGTTGCTAGGATTTGTAACAGCAGAAGCTGCTCTATTCCCTTGTTGGTTACCACATGCAGTTTCTGTGACCATTTTCAGTGTTTGGCCAGTGGCTGAGCATACCAGCACAGCTATGCAAAAGCAACATTACAAGCACCTAGAAAAGCTCTGTGGCCCCCAACACAAGAAGGATGTGGACCGGTTGGAACAAGTCCAGAGGAGGGCCAGGAAGATGACCAGTGGGCTGGAGCACCTCTCCTGTGAGAACAGGCTGAGAGAGCTGGGGTTGTTCAGCCTGGAGAAGAGAAGGCTCTGGGAAGATCTTGTAGCAGCTTTCCAGTACCTGGAGGAGGCTATAAGAGGGCTGGAGAGAGACTTTTCACAAGGGCAGATAATGATAGGACAAGGGCTTTAAGCAGAAGGAAGGTAGATTTAGGTTAAATATCATGAAGGAATTCTTTACTGTGAGGGTAGTGAGACACAGGAACAGACTGACCAGAGAAGCTGTGAATACCCCATCCTTGAAAGTGTTCAAGGCCAAGTTGGATGGAGCCTGGAGCAACCTGGTCTAATGGAAGGTTCCCTGCCCATGCCAGGGAGGAATCTTTAAGGTCCTTTCCAACCCAAACCACACTATGATTCTATAAAAAATGTTCAGAGCTATACTACATAGGCAAAATGTGCTATATACATTAGCATGGGAAAGCCAAACTCTGACTTGGGAATATGCAAGTACCAATATTAAAAAATCTTGTAAGCAAATTAAGAACAAAATTCCATGCAAGTTCTTGCACCTAATTTCAGGGAGGGACAAAAAGGGAAATATAAACCTTTTATTAGTACCAGCAATGAGAAATGAGATTTATTTCAGGCATGCCATGTATTATTGAAAGGTTGTGCAGAATTTAGAGATAATAAATTACTGTATGAGGGGGTATATATTATTTAACAAAGTGGGTGAGAGGAAGGCAGCAGAAAAGAAAATAGTGTTCATTTAATGAAGAGACTCTGGGACAAAAGCAAATGATAATTCCATCAGGCAGGATTTGAAGGATATTGGAGAGAGAAAAGTGTAGCTCAAGAGATCATCTAATTTATCTCACTGGTGATAAAATGAGCCTGAAGACTATTTCTAAATGGCAGATAATTTTGATCTGAGGAATGTCTCTTACATATAATTTAAAAGGGAAAGGAATTTGTACTGTTACTATTAATAATAGAATATTTTACTTAAAAGTTCAGGAACTTACTGTTCCTCTAGTCAAGTTTTTCTCAGATTGAGGAAAGTTATCCGTGAAATGTGAAGCCATTGTAATGTTTCATATGGGACAGAAATTGTTTTCTTTTTCCCAAGACACCAAAGTAAGAGGCAAGAAGTATAATAAGTTTTATCAGGAATGTGTGAGTTTGTGATATAAACACTTGAGGCAGCTCTGTTTTTTATTATCTAATAGCTGGGCTGTCACAACTGAGCATTTCTGCCAGAGGAGCCTGTAACCACCCTATCATATACCTTCCTACTTTGCTCTCTTATGAACTGTACAGAGCTGTATCAAGCCAAAATTCACCTCAAACCCTAAAGTGGCAAGGGTTACCTATATGCCTGTATAGATTAATTGTGGAACTTCCCAGGAACAACACTGTGTAGCAAAATAAGGTAGAAATTAAAACAAACAAACAAAAATCTCTCATGATGTACTTGCTGATGTTGCCCTGTTCTCTACAAAGTCTGTTCTATTTTTTTTAGCTGGAGTTTCAGTTTTCAAGTGATGAGACTCATATAACTTCTACTTACATCCTACTATGCCTTTCCAACATTTGTCAAGGAGACTTTTATAAATTATTTTTTTGAGTAAGAATTACCCTGTTCCTAATTTTATCCTGCTTGAATATACTTCTGTTTCCTCCTTTAAACATTTTAATGTCTCCTTTCTCTTTTTACCTTTTCAATCATTATAGTTTTTAACTTTTGCATGAGCAGGGTGTTCATTCTTAGCTCTTAATCACTCTCAGCATCATTTTTCCTTAACACTGGTTTCACCTTTCTAGATATAAATTCACCAGGATCTTTGTAGATCTGATGACGTCTGGGCAGGAAAAATGGGATCAGCCTGACCCTCATGGAGTCTCTGGGTTGCTTAGATGTTTTTTGACAGAACTTGAATGAATGCCTTTCATATTTGGCTGCCCATTACCACCTCATAGTAGAATTCTATAGACACCTAATCCATTTTCTGGGTTTCTGGTGGGTTTGGTCCAAGAGGAAGGTGCAGAGGTCGAGCACTTGACACATGTCCAGCTTGCCCCAAAGGTAGGAAGCCAGAGTCACAGGGCAGTAGGAATGTTGTTTGGGTTTTTTTTCATGTGGAGCAGAGAAGTCTAGGTAGTGGCCTAGGAATGGTTCAAGCTCATGGAGTGCTCCTGGCCAGCCCACTCCTTGCTTCCCAAGGAAGTGCTGTCCAAAGAGTTCATGGCCGTGTCTGTGCTATAGCAGTCAGGGTAGACCAGGCACAGGTACAGGTACAGGTACAGCTGGGGGTGGATACAAGCTGGGATGGGGATGGCTGCAGGTGAGTGAGAGCTGTGAGGGGGATCCAGCCCTCTCTGCTGGACCATGCACAGAAGGAGGACTCATATTCAGAAATACTCAGTAGACGGCACGATAAGGTCCATCCTGCTTAAGCAAGGGAATCTGAAATCATATCAAATACCTTAGTAAGCTTAGAAACTGAAGATAAGTGGGTCAGATCATGTGGTTGGATTTTATGGCTAATGTGTATCCAGAGGGCAGAGCTAGATATGAATGACATTTACAAAATGTTCTTTTCCTTTCTTTTGGTCTTCTGAGAAATGTCTGTTGGAGAGTAGGATTTAGTCGTACACCAGGAGAGAATTTTGAAAGACTTCAATAAAATATCTCGAACAAAGAAGGCTGTCTGAAAATTCAATGGAATACACTGCACATTCCAAAAGATGTAAGAACCAGTCAAATTCGCTCTTGATGGAAAGCTATCCACAAAAAAATAAGATAGACTTGGGTGAAACACATGGGGGCTAGTATTCCCTTCATAATAACTCCTCAAAACTCCATTGCCTGAAGTGTTCACAAGTAAAGGGAAAAGGTGCAAAAGAGCTCCCTGAAACATATTAGGTGAAAGGGATAAAAGGCAAGTCAAACTGAAGAAGAAAAAAACCTATAGGGCTCAAACCAAAGCAGTAGAAGCAGGTACTAGAGTAACTGTATGAGACTTTCAGACTAGATCATATCGCTGAAAACAGAGAGCTCAGCTGTGGGACTGAGATGCAGGGAACATCTCGAGATTCAAAACCACATTTAATTTGTAGAGAGAAAGAATGAGCTTCCCAAATGATCCATAGAAAATAAAGAAATGGAGTGGCTGTTCCTCCAGGGCAAATTTATCTGCGTTACAAGAGAACAAACAGCCAGTAGCTAAAGGCATGGGTAACAAACGGGACACATCTGTTGATAATACTAAGGTGTTTTGCCATCAGAGAAACCCTGCAGTGGCTCTGTGACACAAGTGGGTATGAGCTAATGCTTGTAACATCCCTGTGATGAAAGGAGTGCTCCCATTTGTCACATACAGCAGATGAAGCAACCTACCTATGACCACATTTTTTTAGCTGTAATTAGATCTCATGACCTGCTGCCTCCATGTCCTCTGCTCTAGGCCATGGTGCAGTACTAAATGAATCTGTGTATGAAATACTGAATTTACATCATAAATAAAACCAGAATTATTCCAGCTGGCTCACAGGGGCAGAGAGACTCTAAAGAAAGTCTGGCAACAAACAAATTGAAAGGACTGGAAGTTAATCTCTTAAGCACTTAGGGACCGAACAAGAACAGATACCTACAATTAGTAAGCAAGTGTAGCTTGGTGACATTTTTTCCAGAATGGACCTAGAACACAAAAGCACCAAAATATTTGTTCTGCAGAGCTGAACTGGACCGTAAGCAAAACAGAAAACCTGTATTTATGACAAAAAGTAGAAGTCTGAGAGGTGCACAGATGGTTCATCTTATTTTCTCATTTGACAAGCTGAGTGTGGCTTTACATTGAAAGAGAGAAATGTAAAGGTAGGGAAATGGATTGCTGCTCAGAGAAAGATATGGAGGAAGTGACTGGGAATACACAGATCATGAGTGGGAAGAAAAATTCTATGTTCCCATTATTTATGTTTCAATTATCTATGTGCTTGTGTATACACATATCCACCCATATATGTATATATATTTGTGTCTATATTTCATATGAGAAACATCAAGGGCTAGGAATTAATATTTAAAAAATTTTATCATTTTCTTTTGCTCATGATGACATTGATGTAGAATACTTGGAGCCAAGAGAAAATGTTGACCTCTGCTAACTGGATGTGTTTTGATTCGGAGCATTATAGTCCAGGCCCTTCTCTAATGCTTAATTGCTAGATAATTTTTCTTGCCAAGACCTTTGCTCACTAGTGCACAAATGATTCCTCCAACTCATTGTTTGATGTCTTCTTCATGTGAATCATTGGATGGTCCATAATCCTATGCATTTGTGTGTGCTCTGTGTAAGGATTGCAGGGCAGAGGCCTTACAGAAGTTTTTCCTCTGAAAGTTTTAAGTATCAAAATTTGGCTGCAGGTTAGCAAGCAACTGGCTTATGAGGTAAAACACGAAAGTCAAATTCTTAAAGCATTAAGTAGGGATGATCTCTTTAGCATTGATTATCTATTGTCAGTAGAGTACCACAAGTGACAGGTAAAAAATCTATATGCATATCTATGTCTTGCACTGAATCCTCTCCCATGCAGTTTTTTCACAATGAATGGCCCAGGCAAAACCAGAGACAAAGAGGTGGGTAACTGTATAGATAATAAACGTGTTTCTAACATTTCCTACAGAAATACACATGTAATTTCTACATACAGGAAACTGGCCTTAAAAAGTATAAAAAGTGAATTGGAGAAGGTCAATGGGGCATGGACATTCTCTGCCTTTCATAACGAAGAAAGTACAGCATCAAATAAAATTATCAGGTGGCAGACTAGAAACAAAACTAAAGGAAGCAGTGCATTTTTTGCACTAGGTCTGTAGAACTCATTGCCACAGGATATTGTAGACACCAAGTATGTGGTTGTGTTTAGAAAATACTAAGACAAATAAATGTTAAAAAAATACCAGCAGCGTATATTATACCAAAAAAGCCATTGTGGTTCAGGTAGTCCTTGAGCTTCAGACTTCTGAATGCTGACAGAATATGCCAGGAAAGTTTTCTATATGCTTGTTCTGTTTTTATAGTCCTTCCTTCAAATCTACTGTTTGCCACAATTGGACAGGTTTCTGTGCTGGGTCATCCTTAGCATGGTTGGCTTTATGCTGTCAGAGAAATCTTGCTTTTGATGCTTAATTTTATATTTACTACTTGCAGTAGTTATACAGAACATCATCTGCATTTTCCCAATAGAGCAAATCTTGTGGAAAGGGTAAATATTCCAGTTTAGTAAATATCAAGGTTCCTTTTTAATGTAGTTATGTTAATGTTTGATTTACACAAATAATGATGCTTTAATATTTCTGAGATGTTATCTAAAAATCTATATAAAATGTAAGGAGGAGTTTGAAAGAATTTCAGTATAAGACTTTTAAGGACCTTGGTTTTTTTCTTGACCAAGCTTGGAAGTTCATTCAAAACCCTCATTAAGATGGATAGTACTTCAAGTACTGATATTCTGAGCAAATGAGCCCTAATGATTGAAACACTCATGCACATGATCATGTGACACTTCAGAGTCACATGAATCTAATGGATCACATTGAATCTAATAGATCTAGATAGGTTTTGAAAAGCGGGGTGTAAGTGTGTGTAGAGCTGACATCTAAACAACTTTCTAAAGATCAGCATATACCGCCCTTTTAATTTTGACTCGTGTCCATTGTAATTGGTTTTTTATGTTCTAAGTAAAGAATCATCCTAACACAGTCCTGTTTTTGTAATAAAGTGGATTTTTTTGAAATATCTGAACTGTCAGTGGTGATGTGTAGGACTCCAGGTGCTCCCGCTCATGGTATTGTGGAAGGAGATGACTTTAAATACGGGGCCCAGGTTTACTTCAAGTGCAACGCAGGTTACAGCTTAAAAGGCAGCCGTGTTGCCTACTGTCAGCTTGATGGGATTTGGTCAACACATCATCCTGAATGTGGTAAGGTCACTTTAAGTTTTAATTCTTATCAAATACTTTGGCTGATGTATTCCCATGAAACTACACTATCTAAATCTCACTTGAAAGTTGGTAGGTCTGTGACATAACATGACCTTTTGTCTTTCTGTCTTTAAGAAGCAGTAGGAATTCTTATTTTACTCTGCTGGAACCCCAGTCTGCAAGACTTTTTTATATAAAGGCCTGACTGAAACATCATTAGACTGAAAACTAATAACCTCAAAGTCTTTAGGCATGTATCCCTCTTACACGTAGAGAGAAAATGTCTAGGACCAAAGCCAAGTGAGGGACATAGTGTAACAATGAATCGTTACTTCCATCACTCTGTGTGTCTGACACCTTCTCTGCAGATGCCTGGTGCAGTTTGTGGAGGTGAATAGAAGCTTCCTGTGTGAACACCAGGCTCTTACTTCATCAGAATTCCCATCCCAGACAAAAATTGATAAAAAAAACTTCCATTCATTCTGACTGTGCAGGATGGCATGCCTACCATTCACATTGGTTCAGCTGTAAAATTCATTCTTGTCATCCAGAGAGACTTTAAATTTCCTCTAGTTGATTTGCATTGCACAATTTCATTTCCATATTCCAGAATAATTTGTTTCAATTGATAAAGTGTTTTTATAAGTGTGTTATGTCAAACAAGGTAAATTTTTGCAGGAGTGTTGTAAAATAGCTGTATATCAGTTCATTTGAAAGAGCAAGGAATAGGTATTCTTCTATCTAGGGAGAAGTCTCCAATTGCATTAAATGTAATGTCACGATCATGCCAAATCCCTGCTGCATGATGGCCCTTGCTAAAAATCTATAGAAAGAGCTGTCTCAAGACTTGGCAGTCACTGAAGTGCTAGGTCTCTCCTTCCCAGATGTTTTCTCTCTTTTTTTAATAAATCAAAAAGGTCATAACCCTGAGCCTAAGGAAGGAGACAATTAGTGTCAAAGTACTGAAATAAGAGTAGGCCTTAAGTGACTTACGTGGTCAAGCTTTTGGTACATTTGGAAACACTCACTCTTGCTGATCAGATGATGCCTCCAGGCCAGCCATCAGTGCAGAAGGCAAGTTGCAAATAAAGCATTATTCTGTGGGGGATTCTCTGTAGTCTTTAGCTGCTATCAAGTTATCAGCCACTTATGGTTTACAAGTGAGAGAGCCTGTGAGGTACACAGAAGGAAAACGGAGCCAAATGAAAAGGAGACAGGGTCCTGCTTTTCCATTTTTCCTGGCTGAGAGGAAGTTCAGACATCCTTGTTTACTGCATATGACTCGTGGAAAAGTATTTAAGTACATAGATAGCCTTCAGCATATGCTAAAATCCAATGCTTGTAAAGAAGACACTGAAATATAGACTTAGGTTGAATGATACACTCACTGTTAAAAGTGCATGCTCTTCATTGAGGTGTCATTGTCATGGCTGGCTGTGTGTTCCCATGCTTTGCTGAGATGGGCTTTGTCTGGCGCAAGGTATGACTTTGTGACAGGACAGGACCATACCTTTGCACTGTAACTGTGCTGATTTCACAGCAATTTAAATAAATGTCCGAGTGCTTTGTTATATGCTGGTGCTTTTGTGAACTGAGGCTCAGCAGGCAGCTGAGTGTGAAGCAATGATATGAAGAGGTAATTTTGGGTCAATTGATATGTCCCAGTCCTCTGGGCCCTCCGTGAGCAGCACCAACACCAGCTGTCTTAACTAGATGTTCACTGGTTATTGTGCACTGAGACACCAGGCAGAGAAATTAAACAGCATTGAATCTTCCTCTTGTCCTGACAAGAAAACTGAGGTGAAATGCAAAGGGAAAAAAAGTACCTTGTCAGCTGCTAAATAGAAAGAGCAGAGGAGTTAAAAATACAGGAAAACTCATCTTCTAGCATCACATAGTGAATACTGTCCTCTAGATTTAGGCCAAAAATATAAGTTTATTAAGAAAAAAAAAAAACAAAACCAAAAACACAACAAGAATTTTAAAACAAGTGGAAATACTGGGAAGGAGGAACTAAAAGAGGTTTTATGGGAAGAATATAGCATAAGTAAGCTTTTCATATTAAATTTTTATTGTCAGTAAATACATACATATGTTCTCTTTCAATTCCTGTATTTCCCTGGATTATTGAGATATCTCTCTCAGTGCTAAGAAAAGAAAATAAAACCACACAAAAGCAAAATTAAGTAGTCTAGTTTTATTATCCAAGTGCAGTGAAGTATTGAAAATACAGAAAAGGGAAAAGAATGCCAATGTTTCCTGCAAATAGTTTAAGTGCAGCCTTTTATGTTATTGAAGAAGCCTTGTTAATATTAATGGGACATTAACATCATGAAAAGTCAAGGTTCTTTTTCAGGATTGACAGCTATTTCTTAAGGTTTTAACAATTTGAGAGTTTTTACCAATTTGAGAATCTTATGCTTTAAGTGAGACTGAAGTGTGTATTATAAACAGACATCTTTATATTATAATTTCTTCTTTAATATTTGACATTTTCAAAGACAGGGATCCCAGATGGGTCTTGAAAAGGCATCTTTAATAAAGTGTAAATTGTTTAGTAACATCTGAGTGAAATGCAATTTGATGGGTAAAAATAATGTAGTGAACCTGATAAAATGGTTACTATCTTTTTCCCCTATCATTAGTTCTAGAAGAAAAAAACTGCTCAGATCCTGGTGGCCCACTCAATGGCTACAGAAGAGTAGTAGAAGACACTGGGCTCTTGAATGGACGCTATGCAAAAATTGGCACAGTCATTGCTTTCTTTTGTAACAACTCGTATGTTCTTAGTGGCAATGAACGGAGGACCTGCCAAGACGATGGAGAATGGTCAGGGAAGCAACCAATCTGCATAAAAGGTAGTTTACAAACTTTTTTACCACAGCTCCCACAAGCTGCCATGGTTTTACTGGATTGTGTTTAATATCATCTGCACTCAACAATCATTTTTGCTAAGAGTAAGCTGTCTGCCTGATACCTGATACTGAGTTTGGTTGTTTGCCAGCTCTACTGGCTGCTATACTCAGATAGAGAAGATGCCAGTGATTCCAGAAGATTCCATCTTCTTATTATTATCCTCATTCTAGGATTGAACCTGCGTAAGATCAAAAGAAGATAAAGGAGGGAATTGAAATAGAATGAAATAATTGTCTCATGAGACCCTTAACAATCCGTTGCTGTCATAAGGAATAGCTGTCCTCTCACAATCCTTTCAAAACAATGGGACCAGTCATGGGGGCAAAAGGCAGAGCCTGTACAATGCAGCCTTGAAGACATGATTAAGTTATCTGTATTCATCAAAACACTGAATCACACCTTTAAATCCATTGCTAGAAAGGGAATTATGTTCTTGACTTGGAGCTGTTCTACTGAGTGTGTATGAAATCCTGAGTGAATGAATGAATGAATGAATGAGTGAATGAATGAATTTGGGCTGGGGAACTGCTAAATTCATTTTATGAAAGCAATTTCTTGACATACGGATTTTTTTAAAACTGAAATGATGATAATATAAGGAAATATGTCTGTCCCCCAGGGAATTTGCTTTATTCTGTTGTTTTAGATGAAAATAATCTCTCCCTGAAGCATATAATCATCTGTGGAAAGCATCTTTATTGATGCTTACTGTGATACTGACATAATGGTTAACATATATATCAATCACAAAGAACTAGATATTGTTAAATTATACAGAGCAGAAGTGCTCAGGCATACATATAAAATTCATCCTGCAAGATTCCTTTTCTTCCATTCAGGGCAGCAGGAAGGAGACCCTGGCAGAGTTATTTAAACTGATAAACCTGCATATTTTATCTTAATCTTAAAGTAAGTAAACTGAGTATGCCAAACTAGAAATCTTAGATGTCCTTTCTGGTTTTTTGTGCATATTCAGGTAACTCTGAAATGTTCCTTTGAATCAAAGCTTCCAATTCCTTCCATGAGTGCACAAACACTCTTAGAAGTCCCTAACATCCTGCAGGCTTTCTCCGTATGCCAAGTCACTGGGATTAGCTGTGTGGGGCTACACAGATGGAAATTAAGTATTTTTATATATAATTCAATGACTGGAAAAGTTTGCTCTGATACAAAACCATCAGCTGTAGTGGTGCAAGTGTGACATTCAGACACACCGAATGATGGAAAAATCTTCCTCCGTGCCTGAAAGAGCCAGTGCGGAGTAGTTCAGTAGCTTCCACTGTTGTAAATGAGATAGATCTTGTGAACTGTGAAGAAGTATTTTTCCTAGGCTTTAGGTTTTAGGATCTATCTTTATTTTAATGCACGTAACTTATCTGCCTCTTTTCTTAATCCAGTCCACTATAGTTAGTGAGAGGAAAGGTTGGAAATGTGTATGAACCATAGCACTTGAGCTGTGAATGTGAAAAAGTACTGTGCAACATTATATTTTTTCTAGCCTGCAGAGAGCCAAAGATCTCTGACCTGGTGAGACAGAAAGTGCTTCCAATGCAGGTTCAGTCAAGGTGAGAATGCAATATCTCAACTACAGTTTAAAGAACAAATGTGATTGCTTTTCCCCTCCTCTCCTTTTCACTCCATGTGTTTAGCCTGCCTGAGCAGCGATTCCTACAAATCCACCGATAACTGAGCAATGAGAGCTGCTGGGAGGGGAGATCTGATTAAGCACAGGTTGCCAGCTGCTGGAGGCAGTCAGGAAGAAATGCACAGGCAGAGACGGGCAAACTACAGGATGATGCTGAAATTCCACTTGCAGGCTTGTGACAGACTATGAGAACAGTCTAAGAACAGCTTTTTGGGGCTAATGATATGTGTTAAAATCTGAACATGTGCCATCTTAGTGCACAGGAAGAGCACAAGGAGAGAAGAGGGTATGGCAATGCAATCTGCTCCCAGTAAGTTTCACCATCCAAAGCAATATAGCACAATTTATATAGGCTGGGCATGAGGGAGAGGAGGAAGTGGAGTAGGAGGGGAGGAAGGAATAAAAGATTAGACCCTTCCTGGGCTTACCCTTCTGATGATTTCTTGAAATAAACCCATGCTGAATTAGTTATGTTGCAATGTTCAGGTTCATTTTCGTCTAAGTAGTAATTTCTCATTTCAGGGTTATTTTTGAAGTACATGGTTCATTTAATTTTAGATGCAGTGCAAGAACTGTCCTCATCTCTGGTCTAAAGAACAGTCATGTCAGGTCAGAATACAAGTCCAGCTCAAGCCATATCCTGTCTCTGGCAAAAGCCAGTAGCAGATGCCTAGAGAAGATTTGAGGAATAAGGCAAGCACATACTTCCCAATCACTCTGCCACTCTCCAGGTCTGTGATGGATAATTGTAGAGATGGCCCTGAGAAGCTGACATGAGGCTTTAGTAGCCATTAAGAGATTTTTCTTGCCTAAATTTCTCTATTAACTTTTGAATACAGGTCTTTTTTTGCTAAATGTTTCAGATATGAACACCAGCTGTATTGAGAGCACATACATGCACTCACATCCATAAGATGCCATGAGATGATGCCATCTCATGTTTGTGGTCTGTTTTTCATCCCTTGAAGTAGAATCTCCATTTGATAGGTCAAAAGTGAGGTAAAGTCTGGATTATGCAATAATGCAAGTCACCTGTGAGTTTGGAATGGGACCCTGGCGACTAAGTACGACCACAGCAGTTCTTGTCCTTCTTCCAAAATACAAGAGACTTGCCATTGCTCTTGTTCTTAGTAACTTTACTTTCCTGTTAGGTACCGCCTCACAGATTGGATGTGATGGAGGTGTCTGTGTCTCTCTGTGATAAAAAAATGAAATCATCATGAGAAAAAAAATAATGTCTTTTCTGGATGTAGGCAGTACCAGAAATCTCGAGGGAATCTAATTTCCTGCTGAATTTTTCAGACATAAAAAGGGGTGTGGTTTTTTGGTGGTTTTTTTGTTTGTCTGTTTGTTTTGGTTTGGTTTGGTTTGGTTTGGTTTTTTGTAGATATGAGCTTTTAAGCATTAAAGCAAGGAACACAATCTAAACGATAAAAATTTAAGTATAACTAGTCAAGCTTATGGTCCATATTTATGCTGGTGCATACATCTGTTTCTTAATTATGTGCCCTGTTTCAGCTAATCAGTACAATTTCTAAGTGGAAGCTTAGCGATGATGAAATTATGAAATCTTTGTAGTGAGGCAATTATCTCAATTGCTAAATCAAGTAACTTTAGCAACATCATTTAATCTGAACCAATTCCTAATACTGTCTATTAAAATATTCACTAGAGAAAAGATGTGCCTAGCTCTTGTCTACGGAGAATTAATTACAACAATGCGAAATTCAGGTGTATTTCTTTATTTTAAAAATGGTATCTCAGTCCTTTTGTGAATGGAAAAACTTCCACATTCAGAAGCAACTGATTGCAATTCAGAAACTGTAAAATGAAAAAAGGGACACAAATAGGAAATGTATAAACATATGTGTAATTATATATGTCTGCATATATATATAAATAAAATAGCTGGAATGTAAATGGGATTACTGCTAAACTATGCTGGAATTATATTTTTTCCTTATTCTTTCACAAGCAAACTTCATATGATTTTAAATGATACTTAACACAACTGGTGATAAAGTTATGGTAATGATTGCTTTTATAATATTATAATTATTGTGTTCTTTGTGCCTTGAAACAGAGAAACACCTTTGCATCAACTTTACTCTTCTGCATTCAGCAAGCAAAAGCTTCAAATCTATCCAACCAAGAAGCCAGCACTGCCATTTGGAGAACTGCCTCCAGGGTACCAGCACTTGCACACTCAGCTGCAGTACGAGTGCGTTTCTCCCTTCTACCGCCGCCTGGGCAGCAGCAGGAGGACTTGCCTGAAGACAGGGAAATGGAGTGGGAGAGCCCCTGTCTGTATTCCAAGTGAGTCTCCAAGGGAAAAAAATGTGCATATCTCTTGGGTGAATGAAGGAACAGGATGTGTATTCATCTCAGATACCTAGGGAGTTGCAGCAGTGTAGGCTGCCTATATTTCCAGCTGGGAGAAAGGAGCAATAAAGCTTGAAGGATATATGTGTCTTTTCATCCACCAGTAGAACTTGTGCAGTTGATGGTAAAATGATCAGGCTATCAGCACTGTAATTTGCCATTAATTTTTCTACTCTTTTATTGAGCAAAAAGTGTAGTGAGTCTTTCTCCTGATTTGAAATAGCTTTCCTACTACCACTTCATGTTTTTCTGTATTATTTACTACAAATGGGATTTTTCTTTCATTTGTATATTTTGGCACACAGCTGACAAAACTATCAAAGTTTAAGCAATAGAAGGGAGAGTCTGCAATTTTAAAGAGGCTCTTCCTTTAAAAAACCCTGCTAAGGAAGGGTTCATATTGCAAACTGTAAGTCCAGATGAAATCTTATCCAGAGCTAGTGCACAGAGTAAGTTAGGGTAAGAACGTCACAAGATTTGGTAAACCCTACTACTGACATCAAGCAAAATGTGAAAAGTAGATCTTGAAAACAAACAAATTTTTATTATTCTTGTTTGTGGTTTTACTTTGAGATCATATAATGTATTTTGAAAAGTATTGCATTCACTATGGACATGCATATACTACGTACTGGGAAGAAAAAGTCTTCTAAGGGAGACTAAAAAATGCAACTATGCAATGTAACTCTTTCAACTGAAGTAAACCTTTCATGGTATAGGGGATTTTACCCCAGGTCCAAGCCTGGGTAACATATTTCTAGAACAAGGCAGAGCTTTTTCATTTCCCCAGGATGACTGTTGATTTAGATGCATTTGCTTCAGCATTCTTGTTGCAAGGCATGAATTGACCTGTGCCAAGATTCGTGCCAGGAGAGACCTCACAAATACACTGTGACTGCCTAGGGTCAGTCAGGGAATTTTAGTGCACTGCCAGCTTTATGGTGTTTTATGATAAACTAGAATCAGGGGTGTTCTTTTGATTGCTTTCTGCAGTCGTCTCATTATAGTGCAGCTCAATAAGGTTGTTGTGAAAATTCACCTGCTCAAGTGCTAAGTCCACATTCCTACTTTAACCAGGGATTCAGATAATAATGGAAAACTTAAGTAGTTTTTTTAAAGCTATATAAAACACTCCTATAATTTTGCAGGTCAGAGACAGCAGCTAATTAGACAACTGTCCTTCATACTCATGATTGCATTTTAGTTTCTTTTGGCACATCCTAAGAAGGAATCAAGAATAATGCTCAGATTCTTTTGGGGAGAAGGTGTTACCTACTTTTTGCCTCATTTTTCCTCAGTCTGTGGAAAAGCAGAAAATGTCACTGTTAAGAAGGCAGTGACCTCTACGAGGTGGCCATGGCAAGCAGCCATCTATCGCACAGCCAACGGGGTGAAGGAGAGCAGCCTTCGGAAAGGGGCCTGGATCCTCATCTGCAGCGGGGCCCTGGTGAATGAGCGTACCGTGGTGGTAGCAGCTCACTGTGTCACTGACCTGGGCAAGACCGTCGTGCTCAAGACAGCAGAGCTCAAGGTGGTTCTGGGCAAATTCTACAGAGATGATGACAGGGATGAAAAGACCATCCAGAACCTGCGGGTATGTCAGACAAGAGTGAAAAATGATGAGCACAGGTAGATGCTGATCACATCTGTCTTGTATGGGGAGAAAAAGGTCACCCTTTGGGCAATACACTCCTTTACATGCTGTTCTTTGAAATGTACGTGTAGAGACTCAAGTGCCATGGCACAAGAAGGGCACATGCTGTAGTTCATTGAATTCCTCAAAGCCATCCAACTCATACAGTCACCCCTAACACAGAACATTAAGAAAGTAGCTCAGGTTCTGTGGGCCATAATGTCTTGAGTGATATTGACAGAAAAAAAGTAGAAGAGATGCCAGCTACTGTCAAAATTGATTAGCATAATTTTTGAGGGAAACATGCTCTAAATCCTGGTTTGATGCCATGAGCATATTTCACTTCTCAGACCCAAGGTCATACAGCTCTAAACTGAAAATAAGTTTATGTCTGACTCCAGCTCCAAAAAGAGCACCTTGGGCTCACCAGAGTGATTTGCCTTTTTCAAGCAGAACTAGAAAGACTGAAGTCAAAATGAGAAATACAGCCAGCAATTTTGGATATGTGTATCTCTTTTTTGGGGAAATGTGGGGTGTGTGTCTGAGTTAATTAATGGATTTTATCCAAAATATCATAATTAACTTGATTCTTTCCCTCCTGACCCCTTTTTAGTTTCTTTCTCTAATCCCATCTTTTTCATACTTTTCCTGTAAGAAAATATATTACTTTTTTTATGGTATTTCCCTATAGGAATCCTATCTGTTCTTGTAGCATTTCATTAAAGAAACAAGCAGTAAAGGTTTGGCCCCAGTATTATGTAATGTATTGCTAGTATGCTTTTTTGGTGGGAAGTCAGGTGCATTTCAAAAAGAAAGTAACATTTTAGTTCAAAGCCCCGCCCCATCCAAATTCCACAGGCTGAAGGTGTCATGGCGGGTAAAACCTTTTCAGTACACAGTAGAAAAACTTGAACTGCATATTAACTCCCCATTT
>WEKY01024919.1:74209-105125 GCA_013390045.1 Picathartes gymnocephalus | reverse complement strand
AGCTGTTGGGGGGGATTTATAGGAGTAACAACGGCTCGTGATGTCAGCCCGTGCCTAAAATAGAGAGGGATTGACTGCAAATCCACGGCTCGAGGGCTAAACCTTCCAATCCAGCCTCAGCCAGCGCCGCGCCGATGTGAAGTCGCCCCCCAGCTCTCGCACACAGCCGCGCACACACGCACACGCTCCCCGCGGCGAGGGGAGGGCGCCGGGGACCGCAGCCCAGGTGCCAGCGCCTCCTCGCCCCGCCGGCCACTGCTGGGCGGCCGCGCGCGGCAGCGCCGGTCCCCGGGGCACCAAGAGCCGGCTCTGGGACGGCGGGGTGGGGGAGAGCCGAGGAGCGGAGCTGCCGGATCCTCGCCCTGCGGAGCCCCCGGGATTACAAGGAATTGCGTGCTCCTTCCCAGACGTGAGCGAGGGTTATACCAAAGAGCCAACCTCCTTCGCGCCCTGCTGTCCAAATTATTCCCTTGGACCCTTGAGAAGACGGGGTTTTTCGGAACCATGGCATCGACAGAAGGGTGAGGGGGACTATCTCTTGGGTGGGAGGAACGGGAGGATGGGGGAGATGCCCGGCATTGTTCTTTTGGTAACAGTTTCCTGTCATCTGCTTCATTGTTAATCCTTGCCCCTCGCCATTCCGTAACAGAATAATTAGGGAGCGAGAGGAAACGAGAAGCAGACGAACCACATATAGAAAAGAGCGAGGGAAAAAATTTCAAATATGAGCCACTGAAAAGGTCTTGGTTTTCCTCCCATCACTTCTTTATTTAACCCCTGGAAGGCAGATCAAGCTTAAATCACCTGCCTGAAAGAAGAGTACAAGTGAATGGTTCACTCAAAAGGGAGGGGCAAGCTTCTTGCTAAATAGAATAGTAGTAGTAGTAATAATAATAATAAGTATTAAAATTCCAAAAAGAATCGAAAACCTGTGCCCCCAGCCATTCCTTCAAAAGGCAACAAACAAATCCAACTTCTTGAGGAGTTGTGCAATTTTGTAGTTCTGTGCCAAATGCGTTAAAGTTCTAGCAAGAGAAATGCTGGGAAGGGCAAAGGGTTCTACAAGAGGCTTTAAAGGAAAGCAAACACAGTTCAGCTCTGGTAGTGTCCGTTGAAAGAAAACTGTTGTCTCAACCCATGCCAGGATTGCAGGAGTCGCCTGCTTCATCGCTCTCTGATGAGGCTGGGGTCTTGTTCAGTTTACAGACTTGCTGGTAGTAGGAAAGAAAAGAAAATATTTCTTTGATCTCTGCTTGTCCTCTTATAACACTACCTGGTATTAGACTGCGTTTAGTGTGAGCCTCCCCTTTATCCTTGGATGTTGTCATGTTGTATCAGCATGATCTCCTCAGGATAGGACTTTCTAAGGACAGAGTGCAAAAGGAAGCTCTGTTTATATTGCCTTTGTGTCTCTCAGCCTGAAAGACTTGCTGAGCTGATTTAAATAACCCGACACATGTCTGGGAGGGTGTGCACACAAGTGTCTCATTACCTGGTCAGAAGAAGAAACTGGCTGCTGTCTGTGCACTGGTCCCCAAGCAGTTGGCTTGGAAGGAATGGAAGGTTAGAAAGTATTGGTTTGGGTTGCTTTGGAAAAAGGACAGTCCCCCAGTCTAACAGAGAACAAATCTGTGAGGCTCTTCTGACTTGGCACAGGACTGTGAGAGAAGTCATTAATTTATCATATGCTTCGCCTCACCTTTGCAGGAAATTTTTGCACTGATTTTTTACATTTTTGTTTTGGTGGCAGCCCAGCAGTTTAATCTGCCCTATGTAGCATTTCCTCTGACAATGAAATCACTTAACTGTCAACAAATGATCAGAGCCATGAGGACGAAGCCCCAAGATGGAAGGACCAGCCTAGGGTTGCAGCTCTTTCCCTTTTGTATCCTTGGACTACCCCAACAATCACTTTCCTCTGGATGGTGCGGTCATCTGCTGTTTGTACCTGAGGTGGCTGTAGAGGTCTGTGCTTGTTTTGGACCAGTGGTGGAAGGTGGGATCAATTGTACAGGAGTTTAATAAGAGGTGGCTGTGTTAGAGAGATCTGTCCACTTTGGATGAAAGGAGGTTTTAAATGTGTGTAGAAAGAGAGGTGCTTTTAAAAGAATTTGACTGAATAGGCGGGCTATGAAACATCCCAGTGCCAAAATCTGAAAGGCTTCAGTAGATGCATGCTTTTGTTTTCCTTACGGAACAGAGCTAAATTGTCAGGGTGAGAAAAGAAATGAAAAGTTTAGGCCTTGTTTTCAAACCTTGTAGGAAATTTACCCAGACTAAGACAAACGGATACTGTGGTATGATTCAGTTAGTGGTCTGTGACAGCTGAAGAAGGTGTGGAAAAAGAAGTTGAGTGGGAAGCATTTCAATTGTCAATCCGTGTTTACCAGTAAGAACCTCTTCCAAAACTGAATTCTCATCTTTCTCTCCCCTCAAGTGAAAAGCTGAGGGTAGGGATTAGCTTTCACTCTGGTGTAAAGGTCAGCAAACTGAGGCACCAAAAGGATAATCAGGGAAAGTGAATATTGACTGGAGCTTGTTCAAGAAATGCTTTCCACCAGCACTGGCACAATGTGAGAATGGTGGCAGAAACACTGCTCTGCTTGCAGCAATGGGCACTATCTCAGGCACCCACAGGTACATGAAGAAGGATGTATACTGGAGGTGGGAACAAAGGGATACGCTCCAGATTTAGGTCTAACTCTTGGGATGTTCAGCTATATATGTTAGTTGAGATCAGAAATATATAAAGGTTTTATTTTGTGGTGTTAAAACTGCTCCACTACAGTCATTTTTGTAGTGACTTATTACTCCTCTAATGGGGAAGCTTATGTGAAATCTCCAAAGTGAGGATGTCAGGTGTGTGACAGGATATTTAATGAATAACAAAAGTCCCTGATATATATACACAGAGGAAGGTAAATCTGTATTCCATTGTTAAGAAGTGATGGTGACTTACAGACAGGATTTGGTAGGAAAGATTTCCTTGCCTGTGCCTTTCCAGTCATTATTTTCTTTTTCTTTCAATGTCTTGGTTAAGCGTATCCGTGTATGGAAATTTGCTGCACAAATCTTTCTGTTCCAAGAGGATGGTCAACAATGGGGAACTTCAGTTGGAAGAAAATGAGAAAAGAAATGTTCAGCAACATGGCAAAATCAGACCCATGCATCCTCTGGGTCTACCTTACTGTAGTTCCATCTAGCGGGGTTTTGGTTTATGCTGTCTGTATCTTGAAGGTTTAGTCTTTCTTTCACAAAATGCCCTGATACAGATCTCATTACTAAGATGGATTTTTGGTGTTGAGCTGGTGCTGAAAATGGAAATCCTGTTCAAGGAGGAAGGGCTAGCACCAAGTATGGATACCGCTCAAGGTCTCTTGTTTTTATGTTCTGTTTAGACGTCCTCTGCTGGCCATGACTGCAGGTGTGATGCTGCTGGGAGACCTGGCCTTCTGATCTGTGCTGGCATCACCTTGCATGAGTGCTTAGCGTGGTTCAAAGATCCCAGGACATGAGTTCGTACCCACAGATCGTGGTGTCTGGTGTAGGGCTTAGTACGTGGTGGGTTGATCTATGGAGATTTACCAAAGCAGAGCATTTCAGCATTTCCTTTGCTTTTACAGGGTCTTTATAGGACCTAAAGGTTACATGAGGTTGACTCTGATCGGTTGATGCCCAATGCTTGCCTTCAGACCTTTGAGCAAAGTCATTGCTTCACATGATTTTATTATGGCTCTTATCTCTCTCTTTAGTCTTACTAAAGGGAAAGAATAAAGTACCTTGCTACTGTTTTACTTTGTTGTTTTTGTATTTTAAAAAAAAAACAACCAACAACCAAAAAAACCCTTCCAGAGTGCTGATTTAGATATTCTAAAAATCTAGAGATGTGTTTGTATTTTGTATGTCTCTAAAGAGCAGGAGTTTGGATGAAGGTGTGAAGTTTGGATTAGGGTCTGTTCCTTCAGGACTATAGCCACAAGGAGACACTATCACTGCATCTATAGAAGCAACTTAAACAGCAGCAGAGCAGGTGTGGGAGCCAGGCGCTCAGCCCTCTGTGAGCAGGTCAGCCTCAGGGCAGCCCCGTGCCTTGGGCTGGGCAGCCCTCTTCCAGTCCACGGGCATGCTTAGGGAGTCAGCATGGGCCAGTGGCCATTCCCTGTGGGCAGTTTGGCTGTGATCACCGTATCTTGCAGAGGTTAATAATACTGATGTGGGCTTTTTCGTTGGTCTCAGTTCTGGAGAGCAGTCCCAGGGAAGATTTATGAAAAGCACAGAGATGTCACCTGTTCAGATTTGTGGTGCACAGTTAATCGGCACGTCTTGTGTGTCTGTGTATGCACCCTGCTACAAAATAAATCAGTGAAGTGGAAGAGTGTGAAACATTATTATGTTTGAATAGACAGAAGTCTGGGTAATTGCTTAGCATTGTAGTTTGATTACTGAAATAATGCTTCTCAGTTCTATGTACACAATATAAATAGTGTTTATGTAATATGAAATGGCACAAACGAAGTGCTCATATTCTGTTCATAGTAGCAGATAAACTGCATGGCAGGTGCAGAGGTCTCCACCTTAGTACTTGACTCTATCAATATATCACTTAGAAGGAAACAAACAAACAAAAAACCTCATCTGAGGTCCATTCCTCCTCTCCAAACTTGGTTGTTTCAACGTTCTTCTATAGATACTCCTATCTTCATCTCAAGTTCCACTGTCTCTGAAAGTGCTGTTCTACCATCAGGAGTACTGTGTGTCTGTGCTACCAGATCACCAAACAATAAAAGTTTGGTCCAGACCAGAGAGCATATGATTGATTTCTCCAAAAATAGCCAAAGCTGTGGAACTCACATAGGTTTTATACTAGCTGTAGACAGATGGTTATTAGTCAACATAAGTTAACACAGGAGGCACAAATAATAAATACCTTACTGGCATAAAGCGCTGTGAATACAAGTTAGCCTGTCAACATTTTTGAGCAAATTTGAACATTAAGAATTAATTTACTACACAGGATTATTTTTTTAGTCATGCAGCTGTAATGGTTTTGTATCTTGGAGCAGGAGTCATAAGCCATTTGCTGCATTGTCAAGACAAAGCCTGAAAGGGGGATTGCCAGCATCAGTATTCATTAATATTATTCAGTAATAATTTCAGTATTATGCACGCAGCCTGGAGACAACACGACACACCTAGGTGAGTCAGGAAAACTAACTTGGCATTTCATCGTAGGGTTCAGGCTCCTACATAGGAGAGTGGGTTTTCAGGATCTGCCACAATATGTACAACAAGCACACCCACACATTTCTTGTCATCTGAGTTCTTATTCTGTAATTTACCCACAAAATTCCTCTACATGGAAACTTGAGGAGTTATTCTGGCACAAATGTTTATATACTTCAGAGGATGACATCTTCCAAGTGCTCTCACTGTTATTTTTATGCAGGTTTTGATGAGCACCAGGATAGGATGGAGATGTTTTACCCTATGCTCTTTCTTAGATATTTTGTGGAACAGATGGAGTGAATGTAGCTTGGTAATTAGTCATATAGCTGTGGCTCTGACCTCATTTCACTGTTGTCAATTGCAAATCTCTCATCAATTTCAGTAAAAGACAGGCTTTACAGAAGATAACTCATGATCCTTAAACAGCACAATAGTTCTCATGGCCCCAGCCTTCAGTTTGGCCTTGAGATATGCTTTCAAGAAGAAGTCGTCACCTAGATATTGACTCAATTTTTATACATATTCAGATCATTTTATAGACAGACAGGGATTAATATGTTTCCCATAAAGTCTACAGTTACTTATTTATTCTGAACTTTTTGGAAGTAGCCGGTTATAGTACTGGATTAGATATATGAAGCCTAAAGGAACAATGTGCTTCCTTAAAAAAATGACTAAAGTTTTCAAAAGCCTTGTCTTACCATAGGTTTCTGTGAGATAAACACACATGTACAGACTCCTCCGTGGACATACATGTAGATGTTTGTATACAATGCACTAAGAAATCAGCATACAAAGTGGTACTGTATTGTTGTACTAGCATTCATTAAATTCTTGCATTTAATTTTCTCTAGTTCGTTTTCCTGTTTCCCCTGATCGACAGGCTGTCCCAGTGAGGACTGCTAATAACTATAAATTTGTGAGCAGTGTTTAAACGGTCACAGTTTTGCAGTTTAAAAAGAGTGACATTAAAACTCTGTCCTCTTTCACCTGCATAGCAGTGTGGTTGGCATGCGGGTTCCTCCGTGGTGTAGTGATAATGGGAATGCTGGGACTCTGTGGAAGGACATGCGTAAGCAATTCCAAATTTGGGATCCTTACAAGGAAGAACAAAAAAAAAGAATCAAGGCATAAAAGTATTAAGGAATACTCCTGCTAATTACAGGCATCGGCATCTTTAGGAGAGCAGTGTGGAATTCAAGAAAATGCAGTATTTGAGGTTCACTGCTGTGTCTGAGAAATCAAATTCATTGAAGCGTTTTAAAGAAAAGAAGATAGAATGAGATTTTAAAAATGAAAAATGCTTAATTTTTACTTTTCAAAAATAAATTTTAGTGGTAGAGAGCAATAAAGCCCCCCGTTGTCCTCCTTTTCTGCAGGCTGCATGAAAAAACATATCTGATTCTTTCTTCAGCTAGTTCAGTGGTGTTGCTTCCAAAATTTCCAGGAAGTTTTGAGCCTTTTTTTTTTCTGTCAATCTCACATCCCGCAAGTATATTTTGCAGTGTTGATTGTCACAACTGCAGTTTTGTACTGTTGGTTTTTAATACTAGTAACCATATCAAGGCATAGAGGCTGCCTGCCTAACTGTTCAGTGAGCAGGATGCTACTGCCACTACCAAAGTCAAGGTCCTTGAGTCCCATCCATGAACTGAGCTTTTTCTTATTCTCTGATAGCTCACTGTCAACTGCATCCCTAATAAGAGGATAACGAACAGCACCTCTGAAGCATATTTTGGGACAAGCTTAAATTTAATCCATCATCTCTTTGGCATATTGAGAATAATCAGAGATGTATCCAAGTGTAAAATCTGTGTGAGAGAGAAAATGGTCAGTTTGGTACTAGAACATTTACAAAGGTTAAAAGTAAAATCTGCATTCAAACTGATACTTGTCAGAAGTGTAAATGCATTAATTTCTCCCAGGGAAGACAGGTAAATGGGTGTAAGGGAAATTACATCACCTTCTAGTTCCCATCTCTGTGTGAATCAAGTTAGTCTCACTTAGCCCTACTGCTAAATTTGTGCTTCACATCTGGGAATGACTGCACTTCTGATTGACTTGTGGTCTCCTCAAGCCATACCATGTGGTTTCCAGATGGTGGACCTCATCTCCCTTGAGGCAGGAACCCCTGGTGTTTGCCTTTCCAACTGTTCATTGCACTTTCTGTACTGTCATTTACCCTGCAGCCGAATTAAGTTTGGATCTTGGAGATTTGCTGTCTCGCAGGGACAATGACAGAGATCACCACTAAACAAGTCACATGCACTGCTAAGCTTCTGACACTGCACATCATTCACAGAGGCTGTCTGGCAGGTGCAGAGAACAAACCTGCTCGTTCCTACTCCTTTGGACAAGCATGTCTGATGCAGCACCCTCTTAGAGGGGTTGACAAACACTTCTGGTACATGTTTCCCACCTGGAGGAGCAAGGTGATCAGGGACCAGTTTAGATCCTGAAGGTGGTGTAACTGTATTAGTCCGGTATTGTATCCAAGCTAATGACAGCCTCTTAGCCCAGCTAATTATCCTGCGTACAGGACAGCACTAGTATGGCTGTGCTGGGCTAGCACACAGGCAGACACAGGTGCCCTTTGTATCCCAGCTTCAGCCCATATAGAGTCTCAAAGCCTGTTTCTCAATGCAAGGGAAAAGAAAGGTCATTTATGAGTTATTTATGAGTACAAAAATTAGGACCAGCACTTGTGGGTTTTACAAACTGTAAACTGTCTGGGACCACGACTTCCTTGATGTAAAAATGGCAACACAAACATAAGGTGTAGCTGGGGATATGAGAGTGGACTAGAGGCTCTTCAGAGGTCCCTTCCGACTTTAACTGTTCTGAGATTCTGGGCATGACAAATACATGGTATGCAGCCATCTCCATGCAGTATCTTCATACCCTAGTTCTTGGCTATGGCTGTGATGCCATGTACTGCTGGCACACCATCCTGTAATGTACTCATTCGTGTTACATATTTTTCATGAGATTGGATTCAGCCTATGTATACATGAATAATAATCCAGCCCAACAGAGATAGCTGGACCTGCTAAGTCCACACTGTGCTGGTTACTATATGGAGAGCCTTAGGTGTGCCTCTAGAGTATATTCCTGGTGTAGCTTAATCCAAATGTAATTCAGCTCCTCAGCATGAACCAGAGCACAGCAGGTGGGCATCTTCAGGAAGTTCACTCCAGAAGCTCACTTTGGACTAAATTGTTAATGTAAGTTTACCCGCAATTGTTTACTGACACGCCTCAGGTAAGTGTTTCCCACTGGTCAGGTTCCTGGCAGGCTCTCATCCTCTTCTGGCTGCTGACGTACGTGCTGGCAGCACGGCTCCTTCTGTGGCCACAAGCTGAGGTGCTGCCATGACCTTCGAGTCACTTGCCCGCGTAAGTCACTAATGAGCAGTACTCGGCCTACTCGCTACGAGCAGCACAGACTGCTGAGGGGCAAAGCATGGCTGGAGGTAAACCATGATCTCCAATCACACAGAATGTGGAGGCTTTCTGTTGCAAATTCATGCCAAGCGTGCAGAGGGTTCTGGGCCCCATACAATGGCAGATACAGCATCTCAAGTATATATGGTTTAGTACGCTTCCTTTGAGGCAGAAAGCTCTCTCATTAATTAAACATCTGGTCGTTATCTGTGTAAGACCTACTTTTGCTGTGGTAACTGAGAAAAGATTTGTCCTGAAAGCTGCACGTGTATATTAACACGTCATCCACATACACACATGCATATGGGAATTAATTAACACCTAGTTGCTATTTATATCACAGAATTTAGGTCAGGTAGTGGAAAACAGATCAGAATCCCTCACCCGACATTTTAGGAGGACTTAGAACAGGCATATTGTAGTGTCCCATGCTGGAAACTGTCAGGAAACACTACTTCTATTGACATAAAAAGGGCCAGAGGAGCCTTCACAGCTATGTAAGGTGAAAATGCAAAATATGTCTCACTGTAATACCACAACACCTTAGTAGGAAGCCTTCTGCTGCTTGCAGGATTAGCTGTTGCTTTTCTTCTTGCTTTTGTTCCTGTTCCATTTGCAGACATCTGTTCCCTGGTGGTCTGTTGTAGGGGCTTCCCAATATCCCTTTCCAAGGGGAACCTGGGGAGGATCTTCTGAAAGATACGGTAATGGGCTCAGCATTTAGGGCAGAAAGGCCTCACAGCAGTCCCCATCTCTTCAAGTGTGTTGCTGGAGTGCCTTGAGGTGGACATTCCTGTAATCTTTTCTGGTAACGGGTTTGTGTCACACGGTGGCACCCTTGCAAACCAAATAAAGCTTGAAGTCCCACTGCAGCCTCTCTCAGGGTGCTCTAGGGGGTCTTCACTCTCATTCAGTAAATGAGGCTTCAGTGTCTTTTGGATGTTAATCCCCTAATTGTGTCTTGCTTGAAATCTCTGAATAGGTGGAAAGACTTGCTGGGCAGCAGGAAACAGATAAAACCCACAGGGACAGTGTGGTTGTGTAAGCCTCATTTTTTTTGGTAGCCTGGCAGTAGACACAAGATCATAATGCAAAGGGGGAAATCCCAATACGTTGGTTGGTATTTATTGTGATTATTTTTGCCAAGACACTTATTTTTTTTCTCAATGATATTTAATAATGATAGTGTTACTATCAATTGCAATTAAGAATTTTGTGAAACATAAAACAAGAATATATGTAGCTAAATTCACACTGAAGGAATCCCGTTTTGGCCACATGGATTCTGAACAGCTTCCTGGCTTAGATGGAGGTACTGTGTTACCAAGTGCTCTTAAATATGTATGTTATTTTGCCTTTCCACAAAGGAGGTACATTACTGAATTCAGGTATTTCAGTTTTGCAGTTGTGCATCTTTTGAAATCTTCTGCATCTTAGGAGATCAATCCCTAAGAGATCTTCCCTTTTGTCATTGTGCTGACAGTGTCCAAAAGCCCAGGCTGGGGATCAGAGCCCAACTGTGTGTTATGTGTTACATACATTTACAGTAGAAAGACAGGCAGTTGTCTGCTCTGGACAACTTCCACTCTTACAGATCTCCAGTAAGCAGCTGCAGTGAAGGTGTGGCAGTGTTTATCACCAGAACCTCCTTGTGTGATGCACTTTGGTAGCTAAAAAAAGCTACCCTCAGTTGTTACGGCTCTTTGATGTAGTGGTATGGTGATGGCAGGAGTAAGGTGGAGTCCAAAACCAACTCAATTTGTAGGTGTTATTTATGCACTAACCTACAGATAAATGTTTCTAATGCAAAATATCAGCAGTTAGTTAATCTGTATGTATTGTCCAAATCGGGAGAAAATAATGCATTTTTATGTCTTGAGGGAGTAGTAAAGATGTAGTCTTAGAAAAGCTCGAATGCCTGTGTCTTTATTTCTGTCCATTTTAAACTTGCTCCCAAAATACCTTGTGAAGCCAGCATATGTAGCTTCTAACAATAAAACTGCAAAAATCAATAGTATTTAATTTGTGAAGTTTCCCCGTGTGTCTGGATCACTCAGTCTGGGTTTGCCCTTTGTTTTGATAAGTACAAATGATTTTCTGCTGTATGTCATGCTATTCAACTTGCATATGAACCTTCTTCATTGCTTAGACTTCTTTGACAAATTGCTGGAACGAGTGTAGGATTGATACAATGAACTTGAAAAAGCGTTAAGTGACAGTTTAATTCCACTGGGTGGTAACAGTTCATAATATTTTCTATTCAGGCTCTGCATTGAACGTACAAAATCACTGTGATGCCTGAATCAGTGTAAGAGCCATCATATCCCTCCTCCTCGTGCAAATACAGGAGGATTTAAGCACATGTCTGAGATTGCTAGGCTGCTTCTGGCAGCCATAGCCTGCTGAGTGTTAAGAGATGATGATAAGAAAAGCTAGAGCTCTCACATCAAAGCCACTGGCTTTACTTCTGCAAAGTAACCGTCACTTGGAAGCTGGTCAGTGCTGATGAAAGGACCCTGGCAGAACAGGTCATGGGTTGGACAGGCACATCAAACTGAAGATGCAAAAGCAGCCTTTGGTCCCCAAAGGTCAGATGTGGCTGAAAGGCTGAGATCTGAAAAGAGAGGTACAAGTTAATTACCATCTTGTACCTGTGTGTTAACGCCTGGTAATTGCCCTGGGTTACTCATTGATCATACATCATCCTGTAAGTGTTTTCAGAATTTTGGACACCATAAGGACATCACGGTAACTGCCATATACTGTTTCTTCATTATTTCCAAGGAGGAGAGAAAGGAAAGAGAAGGAGGATTTTAACTTCTAGCCAGTTACCCTCTGTTTATACTCTCTCTGCCATCAACAAAGATGATAGTTTTTTCAGCCTCCCTTCTCATCCATGATATGTCAAGAGTGGCTACATAGATGTGTTATTTATCCAGTCTGTTTATTAGTTATGCTGTGACACCAGTGTGCCTAAGATGTGCCTCTTTGTGGCTAAAATGACAGGTACAGGAAGAATAATATCTCCTAATTTATCTTCCTATGTTAACAAAGAATCAGAGACAGCTTTGGAGAAGTAATGTACTCTCATCTTTATAGATAGAGTTAAGGTGTGAAGTTTGCTCCCTGTCATACTGGAATCTGCAGCTGTGGGTAGGAAAATTGTCCCGTCACCACAGCCAGTCAGGCAGTGCAAAACTCTCTGTTTCCCATATTTTTCATCCCAGGTGATGTTGGTTATGACTTTGCTGCTTGACTAGAGCAGAGGGAGACCAGATGAGGGGCTCAGCATTCTTCTTTGTGTGGACCTGCTGTGGTTTCCCTCCTCTTATAGAAATACCATGTTGTCCTCACATTTGTTTAATGGTTTGGGAAAGCTGAGATTCTCCTTTTGCTTTCTCTCAGTTGGTTTTTTTTTTTCCCAAGCTGAAGCTTAAATTATCTGTGAACCTGACAATCATGATTCATTTTTAGAGGCAAATTGCCTTTCACAGAACTGCTGTTTCTTAGCGCTGTTGTGAACTGATGGTTTATTAACAGTGGCTGATTTGTAAATCTAGGCCTTTAGACATCAAGAGCACATACCTGAAAGATAGATAGGACATTTCCCAGTGATGAGAAATACACTAATGCCAAATGCACATCAAAAGCTGGAATGGAAAGATCTCTATTGGCAGGTGATCAGGTTATTGCATTTTGTTAATCTTCCTGATATCACTGTTTGCTTTGCGGACTATTACAAAAGAGTATTCAGGAACAGGAAAGTCAAAACCCATCTGAAGCTGGTTTTCTTTTAACAGTTTCCTGGAACAATGTGTCAGGTTTCAACATATAGTTTCTCCCTAATAACTTAGGCTTGTGACAGAACTTTAGATTCTGACTAGCAGGACAGAGTAACCGGAGACAGAAAAGTTATTAAATCAGCTGAGTAAGTTGTCACATCCTAGACAAATATGTTTTACATGACAAAGTGTACATGAACAGAATAATGTGTTTTCTTGAACGTGGCTGTAAACAATTATTGTGAATGGTCCTTCTTGTTTAAAGAAGATGCCCTCATATCTACTGAGACATGGAAGATGTTATACAGACAGGCACATCCTAAAAGAAACCCATTCAAACATGCAGTCACTGTTATGTCCCAAGTGGTAATCTGCCACTAAGTTGTTAGGTGTCTCTAAGACATAACTGACAAACATGGCATAGTTGTAAATTGTCCCATTTGATATACTGAAAAATTTACATTAAAGGGTAGAGGGCATAGCTATCATTTGGCTTCTCTGTCTGGGTATTACTGACCTCAAAACACTGTTCTTAAAAGTTTTATTGTGAAATTATCTTCACCATGCCCCAAGTTCAGTGTAAAAGAGAATTTGGGCACTATGGAAGTGATCTTCACAGTCCCATCCCAGTATAAATTAGAATATTCTAGCAGGTGTTTTAATTTTCAAAACTAAGATTGTTTGTAATGTTAATGAGTGTATTAGACATCCTTATCTTGTATTTCCTCTTCAAAGTTTCCTTTGTCTAGAATTTGCAGAAGATGGTGTAGGAGTGGCTGAGCTGTATCGTTATCTTTCTGTGTCTTCTCAGATGAATATTCTTCTGTTCAAGAATTACACTCGTAATTCCTATTGAAAAACTCAGATTATATGTGTGGAACAGAAAAGACTCCAGATTTTAGCCTTAGATCCAGTACTCTTATAAAATCACTCATTCAGATTCCAAGTGGAAGTTTTGTACAGCTTGTTCAGTGCCTGTATGGACAGAGCTTCTTTCGAAGACCCTCCCTGCACTGCACTCCTTGATGGTTCTTGGCAGACTCATGAACAGACTCTCGTGTGTGTGTTCTCAGTGACTGTGAGTGCAAAGATCCACACTCACATGGACATCACTCTTCACATGTCCCACAGATTTGCCCAGACATTTTAGCACCCCTCAGACCTGAAAATTTTTCAGTCTCAGTTTTTTGAACTGATCAAGTACTGACCCCTGGCAAAAACTACAATAGAATTTAACAGTGCTGGCTACCTGCTCTCTTCTGTTTACACTACAAGCCTCTATGTCATATTTTTTTTCTTCAGACTATTGGCAGTAGTTGGTCACCTGAACTAGAATCAGACTTGATAGTTGCTAGAGCTAATTCATTATACAAGTGTCGGGTTTTAATTGACAAGGAAGTGAGGAAAAAAGTGCATTCTAGGATTTTCACAGTGCTAAACAAATACTTATTTTAAAGGTGCAAGGTAGGTATTCTGCCTGTTGGTTACTTTTTAGATCTTTACTCTTAGCAAGAGTAAATAAGAATTAATTACAAGGGAACGTGAAGAAGGTGATGCACATTTAACTGCAGCTCTCTTGGCCAGCTTTGCATCGTTTATTTGGGTTTGCCAGTACAGATTACTCTGGCTATTTGCCCATGTTCTAGCAATCATTTTTCATCACTTGTAAGAGTGGAAAATTTCATTTCAGGCTTACTCTTCCTTCAGTGAGACTACTGCCAGTGTGGCTGGCAGCAAAAAAGCAGTGTTGGTGGAACATGCTGGTCCTTTTGCTCAAGCCCAGGCTTTCATAGAATATATGATATGTGTCACGTGTAAATTCTAATTTTTGCTGGATTACCTGTTATTCAAAAGTCTTTCTTTAGAAGTCCTTCACTCTGTCTGGAAATCCATGGGCTTGCCTACTGTGAAGCAAGTTATTTGCTAATGGACTGTGCACGAGCTACTCTGCAGTAATTCCTCACACAGATACAATTACCCCAAAGCAAGAGGAAAATACCTTGAAAGTATAGGAGACGTAGCAGGCTACCTTTGCCTGCACCACAGTGGATTACCAGTGCAGGCAAGCCTTTAGAATTGGAAAGGCTCTGCTGCTTCCCTCAAAAAAATCACATCTTCTTTCAGTGCACTGTGAGTTTCAGCAGCTTTGTTTTCCTCGGCTTGGTTCTAAATGGGACTGCCCAGATGAGGCCAGGAGATGGGGTTGAAGAATTGATTTTGACTCTGCTTGTTTCTGACAACCAGCTAGCAGTATATGAGACGCTCTGCAAGTTTGAGCCAGGCAGCTAATGAAACCACTGAATGCTGTGCACAAAATTAATTTGACTCCTACTTGTCTTAGAAATACAGTGTCAGAGCCCCAGGCCTTTGTATATCAAACTTTGCCTTGTTCCCCCTTTGTGGCAGAGTTCTCTCATGCTGTGGGTGTAAAAGGAGCAGGGCACTTAAAAAAAAAGAATAGTGCATGATTGCTTGTAGCTCACTGAAGAAAAAAACCCCAAACAGGTATCACATTTATGTGATATTTCCTGGTTTTCCCTTCACAAGGCATTTTGTTAACAGTAAATGCTGCCATACAGTAATACATAACCACAAGAACTCAAAGGGCTGTATGGGAGGGTGTAATTAACACTAAAAAAAATTACTTGAGAAAATCAAAACAAGCCAAGTAGATGCTTCCTTAGTGAGGCTGTGAGGAAAGTGCTCACATATGATAAGTGGACTTTTTGGTGATGAAATACAGTAAATAAGCTAATGAAACTCCATTTAGTAATACACTGACAATACAACTTCCAAGTTGCAGTTGTGGAATGACATTTTTTCCTGCCTTATGCAAACCTGGAATTCAATTCTGCTGGCAGATGGCGAGCAAAGATTAATTGTATTAAAAATATAGAATTCATAATACTCAGATCTGCTTTATAATAGAAAATATGACATAATTTGAACTTTATATCTGTGAATTTTTTTGTTTGCTCCCCAAAGCAGAATGGAAAGGTGACATATCTTCAAACGCGGCTAACCAAATTTTTTTAAAAAGTGGAGAAAGACCAGGCTTTGGTCTTCCCAGTTTGCTTAATGCTGCAGTTTTTAGGGTAACATGCTGGTAAAATGCAGATTGGGATGTGCAGGTGAATACCTGAGGTACAGAAAAAGGTGAGCTTGGTCAGAAATGGATTCAGAGAGCTGAAACCTAGCTATTGCCTCTTCATACAATTAGCCTCAAGATGCAGATCTTTCAACCCCTTGCTGTGCTGAGATTGCTCTGCCTCTGCTCTGGGCTGGAGGGATGTCGGGCAATTCCAGTCAGGAGAATTGTGCTGCTGCATTAGCCCAGTGTCTTGTCTGTCAAATTAGCCAGTGTGCAGTGTCATGGTAACCATTCTGGTCAGCCTGAGCAGGGGCAGTCTGTTTCTGCTTGTCTTACGCTGTTGAGCCCTGGCAGTCAGGGTCAGGGTGCAGCAGCCCTTCTGCAGGCTGACCCCAGAGCACCTTGTCTGGTGGAGCAGGAAGGATGTGGTTGTGCTGACCTCAAGTCTGATCTCCGTCAGGTCTTCAAACAAGAACCTGAATCCAAAGGCCAACCTGCTAAACTAAAATCCTGTCTAGACAATTAGATACTCTCCATAGTGCACTTAATACTTTTAATGTGGATAGTCATATTCTAGTGCAACATAAGAGATTATAAATTAACTTCTCCTATCTGTTATTCTCTTCTCCCTGCTATCTTATTCACAGCTCATCAGAAATACGTACATGCCAAGCTTCTCTTTACTCTTCATTTGCCTTTTAGATATTAGTCCTATGCAGTTTCTCTGAGTTTTGTGTCTCTCCTAGCCTTAGATTTTAAACTGAACCATGTGTGCAGTTTAACCATCAGTTACCTGATGGCTTTCTTCTGTGTTAGCATGCTTCTTGTCTCTAGGTGAGTGTGAATTCATGCTTCATGAAGAATATTCTTGCTCATGAAGATTCTTCTGAGCAACCCAGAAGAATAAATTTGAGTTAGTATTTCTCCATGGGTGGGAAGGTCTCATTGCTGCTTCAGTACAGTCGTTTAAAGAGGCCTCCAAATGTACAAGCATCTGATTTGCATATGCTTGAAAAATCTCATCCTGCCTCTTGCAGGGAGTGAATCCAGTCCCAACAGACATTTATCCTTTGGCTTCTCCCTGCTGTATCTGTCACAAGTAATGTTTTTGTGGTTTGTGGGACTGCTTCCTAGGAACTGAAATCACTCCTTTTACATATATCATAGAACTGCCGCTCATGGTTGCGCGTTTCGGTCACAGCCGAGTCAGGCTGGACTGAGTCCAAGAATGATCCCAATTCCCCTCCCTCAGGCATCCAGTTCCACTCAGTTGCAACACCAACACCCTCCACTATGTAAAATTAACTCTGCCTCTCCCAAAATAAAAGACCTTATGATAGTATACCATGCTGTTACTCCATCCGTCATAGAGGAGTGGCCCTATTAGAGAAGCAAGGCTGACAATGTGGGCGCGACTCATGCAGTAGTGAATTATGTGTTGCTATAAATAATAGTTACTTCAAGCTGGTAAAAATGGCCTAAGCTACAAGATACTCCTTCTGAAATCATGGTCAGCACCATGAAGCAAACCATCTATCCATCACCATTCCTTCTGATTTGTTTTTATGCTCCAGGGAACTGAAGGACCTGTGCAAAAATGTGACACAGACTTTTCTGGCCAAGGGACACAAACTGAAACTGTTCTTACTCAACATTGGGGGTAGTTGTGTGGGTGCATTTGTGTCCATATACAACTGGTGCTTCACTAGGAGAAACATATCCTGATATAATGTTAACGTGAAACCAACAACACTTTTCCAGGAAGTGCAGTGAGACAGAAAATGGAAACAAAGAATATTTCTTGTTCCTTTCTCTCAGGCAGATGACTTTGCAGACAGTGAGATATATTTCCTGCTTGTGTCCACTGATCATCATTCTACTGACTTCAGTACAGTTCTGTCAGCTTATGTCAGCAGAGATGTGACCTTCTGCTTGCCTGCAATTTATAAAGACAATCTGTCATTCAGATAGTTTCAGACTGTGTGTTTTATGGGGCAACCTCAGCTTCAGTGTACACACATCTACCTGCCCTTTGTTAAGACATACACTCTTCAAATTTTTAGTGGTTTTCAGCAGCAGAGAATGCAAAATTCAGTTCCTGATCACTGTGGTGTTGTGTTTTAATGAGAAGATAGTACAAGAGTTTGGAACACTGGGATTTCATAGTGCATTATGTAAGCTATAAGGTATTTTTTCTTTATATGTTTTATTCTGGAGCTTTGTCTTCTACTCTCAAGCAAGCAGCTCTAACAGTTCTTCTAACCAGTAAGAAACAAAATGGGTTATGTTTAAAAGGGAATTTCTTCCTCTGAACTACAAAATTCCAATGCAAAATTCACTTGGTTTAATTTTGTTTAGAAGATGCCTCCTGACATGTAAAAAATTACTATTTTAAATTAAAACTAGATGGTAACTATAAAAATCAAAATTTAGGGGAATATTTAGATGCCTGCTAGTTTTTGATAGAGCTTTTCTATGCAGAATTGTCATGGCTGTAAAAGTATTGCAGAAGACTTTAAGGGGGTTTTGGTACAATCAGTAATCCACAAACTATTTTTTGACCTATACATATGTAAGGAAAGATTGTAGTGTTCTAATATTATAAGAAAATTGAAGCTTTATGATGAGCTCTGAAATTCTGGTTTTGAACTATTTATTAGGAGTTTTCATAGTGGGTTTTACTTGCTCAGATCTGCCCTCTCCCAAAGATACTTCAAACAGTTTCTTTTATAAAATTTCCTGGAAATTCCTTTTAGGGCTTAGTATGCAAATCATCATGAAGATAAGAGAACAATTCATTTGGAAATGAAATATGCCAGTGGCATGATTTGAGGACAGTTTAATAGCGAGATCAAGGTGTACTTCTGTGTTCTGGAATTGTCAGGGACAGCAATTGTTCTCTAGATGGTCAGACAACTACTTTAAGCTTAAAGAATTTGTTGACACAGTGCCTACTTTTTCAAAGGGCTCTGAATAACTGTTGTTGTGGGTCTTTACTGCTTTAAAACCATTTATTGGTGTGATCCTACTTACCAATTTTTCTCATTTATGTACAGTCAGGTTTATTTGGTTATTCAGATGTGTCTTTAGTCTTTACTCACTAAGGGATTTGGTTAGTGACTCCAGATAAGAGACCTTTCTTTCCAACATGTATAGCTGAGGTAGGGTGCTGTGCATCACCCTTATGCCTTGTGCCTGGTGTCTTTAGGTCAAATTCAGAGTTTGCTATAGTGCTATGCAGCTTAATGCAAATCTCACTCCAACCCCAACTTTTCACCTTGTGATGTCTGGTATACTCAGATATCACTGTAGGCTCATAATCATTGTTGTGATCTTTATTAGCACAGATTTTCCCACAGCTCTTCTTGTCCTTTCTTGACTCTCCATCTAGGCTTTGATATGCAGGAATGAGACCAAAGACAGGTTTTACATGCAGGGTGTGAAATCCAAAGCTGATGGTCTAGAACAGATACTATAACCTCATCAGCAAAACAGACAAGGGCTGTGTCTGCCTGCCTGTCCATTACAAGTCCTTAATGAGTCCTTTGGAAGAAAGATAAAACCAAAGAATCAGTGGTGTGGGATGCTTCATCTTGCTGAGACACCTGATGGGTGGCATTGATCATTTCTAGGAAAAAGCAATAAACTGAAGAGTAGGCCATTTTCTTGCCAACAGTTCAAGTCAGATCATGCTTCAGTGCAGCCTTATAGAGGTAAATGTGGGATCCCATTTCAGAGGGAATAGGGGAACTCATCTGTTCAACAAAGCTGGGAGCAGATCAGGTCAACCAGCTGACCTCAAAGGAGTAGCAGCACAACAAGTTTTTTGGAAAATCTTACAGTTCAAAGCACAGACTCCAGCTCTTTGTCAGGTTTTTGTTAGAAATAAATTTTCTGTACTAGGCTACAAAATTAGAGGGAGGAGCAGAGCTAGCCTTTACCGTTACTGTCATGGCAAGGTGAAATGGGTACTTTAATGTTTTAAGTTGCCTGTGCTTATCTGAGGATATTCTTCTGCTGGGCTCTGAGCTGAGATACAATGCTGCAGGTTGAGACAAATATTTGTACTGTGAAGAAAGGAAAGAAATGAATTTGCTTGGTCCTAATGAGACATAACTAGTAATATACAGATGGACAGAAAAAAAGGCATGTATTTATGTATTAATGACAAGATTCATTAGACAGTTTTGGACATTCTCAGGGGAAGCAGTGGAAGATAAATTCCCTAAAATTTTAATAAGCAGGCTGGACAAGTGACTCTGACATCACAAGGCATACCACCTGAATTGCTCAGGAAATGCCCAGATAACCTACTAGACATCTGGTTTAGAGTTGTATTTGAGAGAAGAAAGGTTAAATTAAAAAAATATCCAGCCCTCCTTTTTTTTCCTGCAGTGGGATCCTACTGTCCCACCACACTTGACTTGCACAATAGAGAGGGGAGCACTTGCTTATCTTCAGTTTCTTCATCACTGTATCATCTGCACCACTGCCCCAAAGCCATCTCTTAGCAGGAAATAAACTATTCCTTCCCCATGTGGGTGTAGTCCATGGCTCCAAGTGATCTCTTTATTAAGGCCAAGGAGTGACCCTGAAATGCAATCCACTGAAAACTGGATAGTGGGGAGGGAATGAGGTGGCCTGTGGGGAATGTGTGGGGCTATAACATTAGGAGTGGGGTTGTCCTTAGCAGATATTTGAGCTATTCAGTAAACCCAGATAAAATCGTGATTCAGGAATATTCAAGGCAACTCCCTCTGGCTTGTGACTTGAAATGGAAACATTATAAATCAGGTTGAAAAAAGCAAAGGAAAAAAAAAGGGAAATAAAAGAATAAACACAAGAAATAAAAATAAAAATCAGTAAGCCTTCATTAAAATCCACAAGGTCTGGGGACAAGGTGTATTTTTTCTTTCTGTGTGTTGATTACCACTCAGCCCACAGGGGCTGGCTGTAATAAATACATACTGGTTTGGACGTAGTCATTGCTTCATGACTGAGTTAAAAATAGAGAATTACCAGAAACTCCGGAAGTTCAGATTGTAAAAAGAGCAATGCTGCTTTTTGCTAGTCTCCACCCATCCCTAACACTTGTATATTTTCCTCTATCCTGCAGCCAGTTTAGTCATCCCTTGCAGCTGATGGCCACCAGGTTCCCTGGAGGTTACCGTGCGTTAAGCCCTACCCCACTCCGCTGATTTCCCTGCAGAGGCATTAGGGGATTGGCCAGGGGATTTAAGAGCCAAAATTCATGCCCCAAGAAAGGCAAAATGCTACAGAGTCTGGTTTATAAGATTTAGTCAAATATTTATGGAGACATTTACTTGCACTTTCAAGGCATTTCACTGCCCGGAGTTCAATAAACATCTCAAACTGAATAGTACATCTAGGTGTCATTTCACCAAAACCTGAATTATCCAGTGTTTTCTTGTACTTGTATCTTAGTTCCCTCTGTGAAATGGAAAGGAAATTACTTAAGTGTGGGGCGGAAGAGTTCAAGCCTGGTTTTGCAATGCCTCCTCTTACAAGCAGTCCCTGTGAGATTACTTGGAAGAATAAAGGCTGCATTCTTCCTGTCTGCAGAGCACATCAGGAAGCTGAAGCCAAGGAAGCTGATTTTCTTGCTGAAGAAAATCAGACTATGGTCTGTGCCCTGAGACATGGTGAAATGGGGAGGTGCCTGCTAGAGCTCCCCTGTTTTCCACATGGCCATTACTCTAGCACAGATTAGGAAAAAATGCTTGGTTCTTTCCCTCTACCCAGCTGGGAGTAATCCAAGGTCTAGGTTGTCACTTCCAGGACAGATGGAGTCGACTATTTGTCCTTCTCATAACTCTTCAGTGTGTGATACAGTTTTTCTTGTACCCATATATGTGCTGTACATACATGTGTACTTCTGCCTCTGGGACCTCCCTCACAGCAGAGAAATCCCTCCTAATTTTTATTACATGATGTCCAAGTGACCCTTACCTTTATGCCACCTACAATAATCATACCGTCATGTTTTCCCAGTGCAAGGGAAGGGGACACTCAGGATTAGAAACTACAAGGCTGTGAACACAAATGAAGTCTCTGTGTGTCTGTCCATCTCTGTCTTACAGGTTGAGGCTGTGTAATTGCCAGTCACAGACTCCAGGAGAAATATTTCTAAGACTGTTAGTGGCTTTGGTACTGCTTTTATTATGTAATAAAACTCAGCAATAATATGTATCCAAAAATGCACCATTCTGTTGACTGAGCTTGTTTCTCCCTCAGCTGTTTTTTTTCAACATCCTATTTAGAGAGGCTAAGATACAAGTAAGAAAATCTGAGCAAGTAAATCTGATTCATGTTTTCCTCTCTCTTTGAGATGCAGTCAGTAATTGCAGACAGAGCTAACAAAATCATGCATTGTAGAGCTGCTGAAAAGACTGTGGTAAGAAAGAGAAGACAACTAGATACATGTGGCTGCCCCATCTTTTCCAGGCTGCACTAGGATCCCAGGGAAGCATTGCATGCTGTGTGGTTCTTTCTGTGTCTTCCTTACCCTCTTCTAAAGGTAGATATAAAAGAAGATTAACTGAAAGAGCGCTTGGTGTCGTCTTGCTCAGCCACCAATCTAATCTAAGATTTGTCAAGAGATCAGCCTAGTCTGTGGTGCAGCAAAGATTAGTCAGGCTTTAAAATAAAACCACTTGGAAAAAAATTTCACTAAAAATAAACTGTCGTGCTTTTATCCATGAATAGGTACAAGGACTACAAATAGACACTGGTGCTTAAAACAACATGGAATCACAATCATCGAGCCAAGAACCAGCTGTCTTGTTTTGAGATATGATAAATAGGAATTTTAATACCTGTGCACTAGATGGGGTGTGATATCCTGGATTTTTTAAGAAATCAGAAATCTTACATTATTTTAAATGACTAAATGGCATAATGTTATTAAAGAAGCATGTGTACAGACCTGTCAGCAGGAATCTTCCTGCTAATGAACGTCACTGAAATTCTTGGTGCTTAGAAATGCCTTGTTATTTGAAAAGTGACAGGGTGATTTAGATCCCACACAACCCAGACACCAATTTTAGGGCCTTAGCACATCAAACCTGGTTTACAGAGAGCAGCACGACTCCTCTTCCCAGCATAAACTGTAAAACACATTTACTGTCTGAGACATACTGATAATTAGTAAGAGATTAAATGCAATCAAGTAATCAAGGTCCTTTGATAACAGAAGCAAAGTGTGGTTTGGGTTGGAAGGAACCTTAAAGATCATCTTGTTCCAATCCCCCTGACATGGGCAGGGAAGCCGTTTGCTAGATCAGGTTGCTCAAGTCTCCATCCAACCTGGCCTTCAAAACTTCCAGTTATAGGGAATGCACAACTTCTCTGGGCAACCTGTTCCCATCCTCACAGTAGGAAGTTTCTTCCTAACATCTAATCTAAATCTCTCGCCTACCATTCCCCTTTGACCTGTCACTGTCTGCCTGTGTATTAAGTCCCTCTCCATCTCTGACTGTTTTTTGTTTAAACTAGAGAGTTAGTAAAGAGCAACCCCAGCCTCCACAGTTTACTTCTGCTGAGTAGAAGAGTTTTCATAACACCTAACCTTAGCCTCCTCACTAAACATTAAGGTTTTTTCCTTCAATCTACTACGGCTGCAGATAAAAAAACAGTTTCTGTCCCACAGAGCAGCCTATTTCATAATAGAATGCTTTTCTGATCCCTACTTGGTGTTGTATCTTAATTTAAATACCCAGCTTTTTATGGGAAGAGTTACATTTCTTATATTAAAGCTTACAAGAGATGTAGTACAACCACAGAATAAAATTGATTTTTGTTCTGATCATAACAAAGCTAGCAGTCACGTGGGTTTATAATGTGGTATTTTCATGATGGTTTGCTATATTCAGCATAACCTCTTTCCATGTCACCAGCAGGTGAGACTTAGGACCTCTCTTGTAGGAGATTTCAGAAAGAGCACTTGTTTGGCGAGAACTCTACCTTTTAATGTCTCTTCAGAGAGCCTACTTTAACTCCCAGCTCACAACTGGAAGTTATTTTGCTTCTTACTGAAAGATGTCAAGATGTCTTTGGTGACTTGCCTCACTGAGCTCTGTTACAATTTTTATGTGTCTGGTACTTTGGACCAAATGAGCTTACAGTCAGTATTCTGCACTTCACTGTATGCTTTCAAAATCACTGACTGGCCTTTGGAGAGAGGAAAATTAACAGTGAAGAACTTCATCAGATTGGATCAATTGCACTGTTCAGTGGGTCAGGAAGTGTTGTGCATGCTCACCTAAGGCAGTGTTGTCATTGGGACAGTAAGGTAAATGTTTTTATCTTTCTAGAAAAATGTTACTTTATATGTCTTTCTACCTTATAATAATATGGCTGCATTTTAAGAAGAGTCTTGAGTTGAAACGTGATGATTTTCATTGTGAATGGGAGTGGCAGAGTCTAATGTCATTAAGCTTTTGCAAATTTAGGTCGCATATTCTGATTTTCTAAGAAGATGTTTCATTTTTATTATTCTGCTTAACCACAAATGGGATTTAATTTGCTAGACTATCTTAGTTTCCTCTTTGTTTTCCCCTGTAAAGACACCATTTCAAAAGTGTAATTAGAACTAAGTAAGAGTTTAGTACATTGTCTGGATTTAAGCACCCTGGTTTTTGATGAAAATTGTCTAGAATCCTACAATAGAAGGACAGTGATTTATTAATTCTGTGGTAAAGCATGAGAGGAGAATATTTACGTGATTATCCTTGGCAGCTAAGTAATCTAATTGAGCAAACAGCAAAATGCTGCATTGTTGTTCAGTTTAGTTTTATGCTATTGTAACTCTCTTGAGCTGAGTGGTATAACAAAATTTAAATAGGAGGAATAAAGCCTGTGGTGACTCTGGCCCAAGAGTGCTTTAATTTTTGGTTAATGTGCATTGTTACAATCCCAGGAGTGAATCCATGGAACTGATGGTCCATGTTCTCACTACAGATCTCATTTGACTCCAGTATGAATCTCTGATGCCAGCCTAAGGAGAATTAGGCTTAGCAAAATCAGGCTTCTCTAACACTGCTGTAAGAAACCTGAGGGTCAGGTAATTTTTCTAAGGTCAATATTTTTAAACGTTTTAAAATCCATGAGAGAAATTTAGATGTCTTTTCTATGGCAAATGCCTATGTATTATTATCCTTGTAACATACTTCCTGCAAATAATTTCAGATTTTTGTTGGGCTGGCTGGGATCAAGCAGCTTGAAACAGAAGATGCTGGATGGGTTGCTATGGAATATAGTTACTAAGAAGTACGTCAAGGTTTGCAGTAGTTTCTCAGTATTGTGTCTAGGATTCTGCTTTGGAAGAGAGCACCTAGAGAAGGCCACATCTACACAATTGTGCAAAGTAAGGGTGTACTGACACTCACACACTCACCTTGCACAACCTTCCCATGCTGATGATCTTTGAGATATAAGGAATGTGAGTCTTAATATTAATTCTGCAAAATTATCATTACCTAGAACTGATGCCTATGTCAATTCCAAGACAGCAGGTTGAGACAGAAGAAACTAGAAAATTATTCTTAAGAAACATCAGAAATTCTCATCACCATATATTGATAAAGCATTTTCTGTACAAGCCTTTAATATCTGTTTTCCCTCTCAAGGACAGAGGTGGGTAGCATAAAAGAATTTGGATAGAAATTTGCAGAAATCATATCTGTACTTGAAACGAGTAAGATGTACTTCAAGCTGATTTGCTTTCTGGAAGACTGCTGGAAGGAAGAGGAGGGTAAAAGAAAAAACCACACTGGCTTTTAGTTTGTACAGCTAGTGTCATGAAGGGATGCTATGCAAGGACCTTGAATGCTATAGTGGTCAGTAATTGGAAAACAGTTTGGGGAGACCTCTGGGCTAGGTAGGAACTACTGAAACAGGTAACTTGTCTACTACCACCAGCCCAAGATAAAGACTGTCCTGGGTTTCTGTTCTGAGGCTGTTACTTGTGTCATTTGCGGGCTCAGGAGATTGTCTATGAGAAGAAAGCGGCAGAAGCCCTGAGGCTCTGCTGTGAGTCTGTCAGCATTTAGTGTGGCACTGGCCAGTCTGAGTCATTGCACTGATGGGGTCTGGCATTGTTCTGCAGCATGTGTGCTGCTGGCCTCCTCTGCCAGGGAGCAGCTTATCCTGCACCCCTTCAATCACATTTCCATGTTGAAGCTGAGGTAAAACAGCAGTGGAACCGCTGTAATTCTGTAGTGGCCTCAAACATGTTTCAGCATCTTAACAATGCTGTTGTGGGAAGCATTTCATTCATTTACTGTGCTGGCAGGTGAATGAAGGTACAGGGAAGTTTGGCAAATCACTAAAGTAACAGTGAACCCATGACAGAGTCAAGGACACGTCTAAAGGAGTTATAACTCTTCAAAATGCTAGTGAACTAATTAATCATTAACGGGCTTATCTCCACTATTGCCAATAAAGCTGAGATGGCTTATTCCATTCAACTTTTCACTTGGAAGTGACAAATTGTCCTAATAGTTGCCAATAGCATTTATATCCTGATTTAAATTCACAGTAGAGGAAAAACACTGATAAAAGAACTGTAGTGTGTATCTGTGTCTATTAGCAGCTGTCTTGTCTCCAGTTGGTGATGCCTACAAGGAACTGGCTTCAGTTAGGCTTTTGAAAGAGTTGCCAGGTATCATAAGATTCCTGCCTATGCTTCTAGTCCAGGATCAGCCTTCCTATCAAGTCTGCCGCACAATCTCTTTCTGGATGGTTGACATTTTTTCACAGGGTTCATCAGTTGTGAGCTTTTGTGTGAGATTTTTGTTGTTGTTGTTGTTGGTTTGGTTGGTTGGTTTTTTTGTTTTGTTTTTTTCCTTTGGCTAGATATAAAAAGGCTGGGCCAAGGGGCAGAGCTGCCACTAACCTTAAAGGGAAAAGGATATGATCAGGAATGCAAATCCTCTGCTTTTTTCCCATAGCCATTGTAGTTGTGCCTTTAAAGCATGTCTGTGTAGAACATGGAAGTTAGATTTTTTTTCTGGACTGGTTGTTTTTATGTGTTTTTCAAACTTACAACTATATATATTTTTTAGGAAGTTTTTTTCAGATTCTCATGCATTTTGTATTTTGTAATGAAAAAGAAACAAACAAGTGTAGAAATCCTGTTTGTTTTTCAAAGCCAGACTGGGAAATATAGAAAGAAAAAACATATCAGCAAAAAGTTATAGTGAAAAATATTTTTAAAGGCAAATATTTTGAATAACCTGCACGCTACATGTATAACAGCTGAATAGGATCTTTTCCGTGTTTGTGGCCTCCTCTTGTTCTGTTTGCAAGAATGCTCCCTGAAACAAGAGGACTGATGGTTCTTCTGAGTTTATTTCAGCTCATGCTAATATTGCATGCTTTTAAATTAAATCTGCTTCTTAATTTGAAGTTAAGCTATACATTCCCAAAAAAGCCAGAAAGTATTTAGCTTGAGGAAATAATTAGTTATTTGTTTGACAGTATTGTATAGAACCCTTTTTTCCCTAAGACATTGAACACTATTTTCAGAATTCCCAAAAGGAATTTGTATACCAATTATTTCCATGCTCCAGTAACAAAAGTTTGGAGATGGAAATATTCTTTGATGGCATTGTAGACCCTATTTGCTGGGGTAAAATAAAAGGTTCCAAGCTGCCCTGTACAGCATATCAATATGGAATTATTCTCTTTTCTTATTGCTTGAAATCTTTGTATCTGAGCTAGAGAAAACTGAGCTGGGGAGCATAGTGTAAGTCTTTGGAAGATGTGTTATAGGGAGGAAAAGTATGGATTAGTATCTGTGAGATTGTAGGGAATAACTTTATACTAGACAGGAATAGTATTGCTGCTCCTACCAGTTTAGTCAGTCTACCTTTTTGGACATACATGTAATGAATGAGATTTACAAAAGCAGGAATGGGATAGCTCCTTCTTCCTACTCAGGTAAATCTTTCCTGGCATGTAGCTCAGTATTTTCAGAGCCAGGAGCCCAGAGCCTCCTATCAGGCAGCCCTGAGGTTTGAGTGCTTTCTCTAAAAATCGCTAAAAGAAATAAGAATCCCCCATTAACTTTAGTATGGTTTGGCTCAAGTTCAAAAGTATGGAGTCTTAGAAGAACAGTGGAGATCCAGGTTCCGTCTCAACTTGTCTAACCTTTAGCAAACCTCTCGTGTTAGAGCCCTGCAGCTCTAGGTGATTGTGCAGTTCTGGAGAACTGTATCCAAGGGAAACATGCTCTGTTCACACCTGTAGGAGGGTGCATGCTGAGCTGCCTTCTGCACCTGATCATCTCAGTTGGCTGGTAGACTAACAGGGGCCTTCATTCGGGTTCCTTTCTCCTTCCTCTGATGAAGCTAGTGCTTGAAAAAAAAGAGACTTTGTGTAACTATAGCTTTAGATTTTTCATTAAAATATGATGTGATCATTGTCATGCAGCTGTCTCAGAAGGCAAATCGACCACTGTCTGGGTAATGCAGTGCCATGGTGGGGCTTGAAGGGGCCTAGCCCATCCTAGCCAAGGATGGCATAATCCAAATCTCTTATACTCCTATAATATTTTAAAATGTATCAAATGCCCTAAATCTCAAACAGTTTTCATGACAATCATAAATTCTGATTATTGTGGTATTCAGTTACTTTTCCTGTCTGTACCCTCTTTATTGTCTGTGGAAAAGGGCTCCTGAGGCATCTGCTAAAAAGGAATGCACCCATTGATAGTTGGATGACCTTTAAGGCGGTTTGGATCAGGCTGAGTAACCAGAGAGGCTCCTTTTCTAAAACCTTTAACATTATCATCTCAGACAAGCACGTGAGATCGTGACACCGTGTCTTATGTACAGGCACCAGCATTAGGAAGCTGCACATAGCTCACAGCCCAGGAACTTGAGTCTCCACCTGCCGAGTTCAGTCTGTAATGGATGAGCATGAGGAAGATCTTTCAAGGTTCTTTTTTCTTTGAAACCAGAGGTGCAACTGTGCTATGGGCATGAGCTAAAAGTGTATAAAGTAGATTACAGAGCAAAAGCATCCTTGTAAAAACCATCTTTCTTGTCATCTCTTCATCGTTTGAATGAACCCACAGAAGTCTCTAGGAGCAAAATATGGCAGTTCCAGAGCTCACCTGGTCTGGACTAGGGCAGACTGAGACTTGAAATTGTTTGCATCAACTCAGAGGTTTCAGAGGCTCTAGCAAATTATTTTGAAACAGCAGTTGTTTGTCCCCTCATGTTTGTTTTTTCTGTTGTTAGTTTTGAAGTGTGAATCAAGGTTGTACCTATTTCTCCATGAGTAACCAAACAGGAGAAGAATCTGCAAAAACCAGCAGCTAAGCACAGAGAGTGACCACAGCGAGGGCATGTTGTTTGCTGTCTGCTGACATTTATCCTGAGTGCCAGTCACAGATGCACCTCCTGAAACACTGTTAAAACAGGAGCTAAACCGAAGCTGCTCTCTACTCAATCACAGAGAACATTTTGTACTCTCCAGCAATTTTAATTGCACAATAGTGCATGCTTTGTGCCCCTCAAAGATTTGAGGTTTGAGTGTTCCAAGGGAAGTTTGCTTTGGGGGAGTTTTTTCCCACTTATATATTAAAGTTAAGTAAGAGAAGGTGTCTTTCTTTATGAGGTCCTGTCCTTATCTTTAGAAGTTAACAGCTCCCATTAAAATTTCCCTCTTTCTCTTTTCCTTGTGTACACTGCTTTTATGTCAGAATGCAAAGTTATAAAACTGGAGTTAGGATATTCACATGTATTTACAAAGAGCAAAGGTGGTATTCATTCAAGTTGTTTGTGGTGTTTGCTTTCTTACTTCTATATTTCTTTATTAATAATCCCTCATTTTGAGTCTTTATTCCAAATTTCATACATCACTTAGGTTACAGATTGCTTGGCATAGGTGCAGCAGATTCAGCTGTTTAAAAAAATAATTTGCCACCACCACCACCTTTTATGACTGATTGCAGTAAAATAAGAATGTTAATTCAGACAGTAGAGACATTAAGGTGGAAAATCCCAAGCAACGAGCAGGAAGAATTAAATACATGAGCACTGTGAGACTTATAGGCAATGTAGGATAAGACCAGACTCCCAATCTTCCTTCAGATCTATACAAATACTGAAGCCCTTGCTCACCAGATGTTACTTTTCCTGCTTCAAATACCACCTCATATGCTAAAACTCCTCAGGTGAATGTGTCTCCTTATTATTAGGCATAGTTTCAGGATCATGCCTCAGTGAAAAGTTTTGGCTTAAAAGCTGCTTTGTGCCTGCTCCTAGGTGAGTGGCAAAGAAGGCACAAGTCAGTTGCTGCTGCTGCTCCTCATGCCACTGTTCTGTTTTCTAGCACAGCGTGTGCCTCACAGCCCATGCCAGAAGAGACAAAAGGGAAGAAAACTGGCTGCAGAGGAGAACAGACTTTGCATGACTCCAGGGCAGTGCAGTTGCAGTGCTGTAAGACCCTTCTCATCGCTGCAGTGCCCTACATCCTCCTCTGGCAAAGGATTTTAGGAATAAGCTCTCCTGCCCCAATAGCACCACACGCAGGTTGATGTGACAAGGCTGCATATTTGCTCGTTGAAAATGTCAACAAACAAGAAATGTCTGGTTATTAATTCTCTTTCTTTCACATACATGCTGGGAGCATGTGTTGATCTGTTGGAAGGTAAGAAGGCTCTGCAAAGAGACATAGAACAGTTGAATAGATGGGCAGAATCCAATAAGATGAAGTTTAATAAGTCCAAGTGCTGAGTCCTGCATTTTGGCCACAAAAACCCCCTGCAACGTTATCGCCTGGGGACGGTGTGGCTGGAGAGCACCCAGGCAGAAAAGGGCCTGGGGGTACTGGTTGACAGCTGACTGAACATGAGCCAGCAGTGTGCCCAGGGGGCCAAGAAGGCCAAGAGCATCCTGGCCTGCATCAGGAACAGCGTGGCCAGCAGGACCAGGGAGGTCATTCTCCCCCTGTACTCGGCACTGGTGAGCGCGCACCTCGAGTGCTGTGTCCAGTTCTGGGCCCCTCAGTTCAGGAAGGACGTTGAGATGCTTGAGCACGTCCAGAGGAGGCAACAAGGCCGGTGAGGGGCTTGGAGCACAAGCCCTGTGAGGAACGACTGAGGGAGTTGGGGATGTTTAGCCTGGAGAAAAGGAGACTCAGAGGTGACCTTATCACTGTCTACAACTTCGTGAAAGGTGGCTGTAGTCAGGTGGGGGTTGGTCTCTTTCTCCAGGCAGCAACTAACAGAACCAGAGGACACAGTCTTAAGCTGTGGGAAATATAAGCTGGATATTAGGAAAAAGTTTTTCACAGAAAGGGTAATAAAGTATTGGAATGGTCTGCCCAGGGAGGTGGTGGATTCA
>WEKY01024919.1:0-63669 GCA_013390045.1 Picathartes gymnocephalus | reverse complement strand
TGAGAAAATAAACTAGGCAATTGAGATTGCATCCTTTTATCCCTAATGGTGTCTAGATGGATGCTAATAACTGTGTTCAGATTTAGTTAAGACTTGCTGAGTTGTAGAGTTCTGATGCACTAATTCAGCCCTGGTGGGGGGAGTTACATGGCCACTAGAAATTTGTTCTGTGTGAGTGATGTGGTCAAAAATCACTGGTGTAGCCACTTGGAATCACGAACCTGTGACAATTTATCGCAGGAAAAAAGGTGTTTCAAGAGCCATTACACAAGAAATAAATTTGTAGGAGAAACTGCATTTTGGTTCCCCTTGTCATGACAAATTAATTCTTACTGTCTATCTCAATCAGAGCTCCTTGATCAGTCTCTCTTTCTGTGGACTATTCTGAATTATACAAAACCCTCCACTCTTCTACTCCTTTTTGTCCTAGCCAGCATGTCTAGGAGCTGCTAATTTCTGGTCTTCTCACATTCTCACTGTCTTAATCTTTTCTCAGTGCCCTTGAAAACTATGTTAATCCCCAGTAATTTCATAGCCTTTTTCTTTGTGCTGCTTGGCACACCCCAAGTAGAAGCAAATGCAAGGTCATGATTTTACTTGTCTCAGAGTTTCTGAGGATGTAAGGAAATAACTTTTTGCAAAAAGTACAGTGTTACTGTATAATTTCCCATGATAATAATAATATGATTCATCCTTAATTCTTCATCTCAGCCTCAGTACATAATTCTTGGGTAATGAAGCATGCACAGTCCCAGGTTGTTACACCACTATAAAGCCCTATCAGCAAATTGGCAGATATTCTACATGTGCCTTATTACATAAATAAATGATCATCTTTATGGTAGGTATTATACTGTCTGGTCTAAACCACACTTTCTTGCTTTAGACTCAGAATGATGCATAGAATGGAATCCCTGGAGATAGAAATGCACTGCATTTATTCCAAACAAGAAACAAACTGGTGGCCCTTTTTGCATATAGAACTGATATCCTTCTAAAATCTGAAATACAGAGTAAGTATGAATCTTGCCAAGGACTGTAGAAACCTACAAGGACACTTGTGTGTGTGAGGTCTGAATAACTACCTTAGCTTTGTTCTTAGAAACTGTAGCTTAATCTCTTTCTGTCAGGCTTTGTCATGACACTTAAATCAGAAAGTCAGTTAACTCAGACACTCCAATACACACTCTTTTTGAGCTGTTCAAGTCAGATTTTCATAAGATTAGGTAGGAGATGCCTGAAGGCAATGCTCTGCAGGGTCCAGAAGGCACTGCACGGCTGCCATGTGGAAGAACACCTGTAAAGCCTCCCATGGCTCCCTTCCATCAGACCCACCATGCAGTGAGTACAGAGGTGGTGTTACACATCTCCTCTTTTGCAACTTACTGCAGAAGTTTCTCTCTCTCATCATTTCTAACACCTAGGTCTTATCCTGGTTGCTTTATCCCTATCTACCTGACACTTCCAAGGAGTTTCTAGGTATGGAGGTATATACATGTCTGTATTTAATACACTTATCTTCTTTCTAACAAAATCCATGTGTTTAATGTAACCTGTTGCCTTTATGTGGTTTATGGTGCAGGGTTCCATGAAAAGTGAACTTTAGTTCACAATCTCTCCATAGAGACTAATTTCGTTTTCCACACAACATGCTATAAAATGCTCCATGAAATCTAAGCTGCAAGTCAATAAGAAAAATTGTGCATAGGAAGAGACATTACCCATGCACTGCGGTCTGTCTAAAGAGATTATTGAAAGCCATGTGTGTGGCCATACACAAGATGTATGATTATGAGCAGAAAAGAATTCCTGCCTGGCAGATTCATCATCTTTACCTCTCTTACTTATTGTTCAGATGTATTGCTGCAGCCCAGTTAATAAATTAGTCAATACACTAGTCAGTCAGGCATAAAAAAAACCCAGAGGAGAAAAAAGTCTCTCTTCCACAGTGATATATATATTTGCGAAAAGGCCTGGCTAGATAAGGAGAAAAGGATCATACACTTGTGAAAAAATTGCGTGATGTTATGTACTTCATTTTCCCTTGCTCCTGCTATCGAATGGCCTATAGACTACCCTTTCTCTACAGGACAAGCTTTCTGAGCCAGATTTAAAAGCTGGAGAAACTGTTAAAGGAAGCATTTAATGAGTAGAAATCTCCTGACAATTCTAACAGGGTTTTAAAAACACAAACAAGTGTAGCCGAAGTTTAAAGATTGTGAACTCAGGTAGATCATGAAGAGCCATTTTTTTAAATGATCTCATGGAACAATACTTAAAAAAAAATCAGAAGAAAGATAGATGTAACTGGTAGTTAATTCAGAATAAGAAGTCAGGTCACACAGACCACTGTTCATCTCAGGTTCAGTAAGGATGCTGCTGATCAGCTATTTAAATATACGATTATAGCATCAAAGAGCTATTTAGGTTGGAAAAGACCTTTAAGATCCTTGAGTCCAACTGTTAAACCTGCACTGCCAACTCCTCCACCAAACCTTGTCCCTAAGTACCACATCTACACTCTAGGGGTGGTGGGTGACTCAAATACCACCCTGGGCAGCCTGTTCCAATGCTTTTTGGTGAAGAAATTTTTCCAAATATCTAATCCAAACCTCCATTGGTCCAGCTTGAGGCCATTTAAATTGTTTTATCCATAATATGCCTGGGAGAAGAGACCAACTCCCACCTGGCTACAGCCTCATTTTGGGCCATTCTGGGGAGTGATAAGGTCTGCCCTGAGCCTCCTTTTCTCCAGGCTAAACAATCCCAGCTCCCTCAGCCTCTCCTCATAGGACTTGTGCTCCAGACCCTTCACCAGCTCCATTGCCCTTCCCTGGATACATTCCAGCACCTCAATGTCTTTCTTCTAGTGAGAAGCCTAAAATTGAACACAGGGTTTGAAGTGTGGCCTCACCACTGATGAGTACAGGGGGACAATCACTGCCCTGGTCCTTTGGCCACACTATTGTAGATCCAGACCAGGATGCCACTGGCCTTCTTGGCCACCTGGGCACACACTGGCTCATGTTCAGCTGCTGTTCACCAGCACTCCCAGGTCCTTTCTGGCTGGGCATCTTTCCAGCCACTTTTCCCCCTGCCTGTAGTGCTGTCTGAGGTTGTGATCCAAGGTCAGAACCCAGCACTTTGTCTTGTTGAACCTCGTGCAGTTGGCTTGGCCCATGGATCCAGCCTGTCCAGATCCTTCTGCAGAGCCTTCCCATCCTCCAGCAGATCAACACTCCCACCTAGCCTGGTGTCATTTGTGAACTGACTGAGGGAACACTCCTCCAGATCATTGATAAAGATATTAAATAGGACTGGCCCCAACACTGAGCCTTGAGGAACACCACTGGGAGGTGACTGGCCCTCAGCTGGATTTAACTCCTGTCATCACCACTCTCTGGGCTGAGCATCCAGCCAGTTTTTAGCCCAGTGAACCATGCACCCATTCAAGCCATGAGCAGCCAGCTTCTCCAGGAACATGCTGTGGGAAATGGTGTCAAAGACTTTACTTAAGTGCATGTAGACAACATCCATAGCCTTTCTTTAGTCCAACAATTTGGTCACCTTGTCATAGAAGGAGATCAGGTTGGTCAAGTAGGACCTGCCTTTCATAAGCCTGTACTGGCTGGGCCTGATCGCCTGGCTGTCCTTATATGCTTGTGATTAAACTCACTCATATGATTATATTGAACTCACAGAATGTATAGTAAATGCTAACTCAGGGGAAACAACATGGCTGTAAATTGTTCCAGGGAGAAATGTTCTTTTTGCTGCTACAAAAAGGCAAGTCATACTTTAGGGTGTTGCTTGTAATACCAGTCCCTAGGCCAAATCAGGCTCCAAATCTCCACTCAGAATTCATTAATGTCTTACAGATAAGAAGAAAAAAGCCCATATAATGCAGTTAAAATTCAATAGAAGGGCTTAGTGGCAGCAAGCAGCTTAAACCCGTTGTTAATGCAGACTCTCCCGTAGACTGAAGCTTATGTTGCTCCTGTTTGTACGAGTTTTGTGTTTGGTTTTACACTTTTTTTTTGTTTTTGTGCAGAAGCTGAGACCTTACCATATTATTTTGGTGATGTATAATGCAACATTTAACAACTGAACATTACGTAGCAGGAGTGATGCCAAAGCTAATGTATACGATATACGATAAAAGTATTTCAGCTGTTTCACCTGCATGGCCTGTCATATTTTGGCTGTATATGATGAGCTTTACCAGCTCCAGTGTGGTTTGAAAAATATATCTAATCTAAGAAATTAAACCCCCAAACTATAGCACCTGGCATGGCACAGTGGAACGATACAGTCCCAGACTGTCTCCCTAAAGAAACTCAGCAGCTGTTGTCATGGTATAATTAATTCAAGCAGCAGAAAACACTATCTGAATTCAAACTAGAAGTTTCTTGGTGAGCTCGTACTTGAGCCCTAATTTCACAAGAGTTGTGGCAAACAGTTTGGACTCCTTCCAGCCAGCTAGTGAAATCCCTTTTGTCCTGGTGATGTTCCATAAGTTTTTGTAGTCACTCATCGTTTATCTAGCAACCACAACAGACCCTTTCCTACATATGAGACAGGAGGAAGCTGATTGCGTGGGGTGGAGCAGATCCATGTTCCCTCTCCCTGTCATGAGCACAGCATGTAATCCTTAATAATCAATGTTATACTGTCTCTCCAGGGAAAGGGAAAGAGATAGAACCCTGATCCAAGATTTGCTGCTAGCAAATATTCTTCAGGGCATATTAAGCTCTCATTTACTCCCATGCAATCCCACTGATTGCTAGGAGGAGCTCTGTCAGTGAGTAATCACAAAGGTTACTGTCCACCAACCTTCATCATACCGTTTTTGTCATGAATTTTCAGCTCCTACTATGTTTGAACCACTTGTCTGAGTACTAAGGAATAGGTGAGATGAGATTTGTAGCCTGTTCATTCTTTATTCTGAGGTCAAAAAAGTTGATTCAGCTTTCTATGCCTCCTCTTTTTTTCTTCTTTCCTTAAGAAGAACAGTCCTTCTAGGAACAATTGGGATTTTATAGCTACTGTTTGCTCATTGCTTCAGAAGAGAGCAGTGCTTGGTTTGACAACAAACAAGTAGCTCAAGAGATGTTCTTAAACCCTGATCTTAAGCCTGTCTGTCCAAGGTTGTTTTCTCAAGAATAGCTCTTGCTACCTCAATTGAAGTAATTGCTACAAAACAAAGCAGACTTTTATACTGAGAATACCTGCTTGATTAATTGACAGAGCTGAAATACCATGAACAGAATAAACATGATCTCTGTTAATTTACCTTGTCCCCAGCATCTGTTTTCCCTAGCCTTGTTATGGTCTTTGCCTGCATTTTTCATTTAAATGAAAGACTATTTTTTCCCCTCTAGTCTGTAATCTAGGTTTATGCCAAGATGGGAGATGGAGAGTTCTTTCCCTGACTGAAAATAAAAGGACATTGTCACTCAAGCACTGTGTAAATCATTAGCCCTTAACTTGTGAGAGGAAAGGAGTTACATTTGGTAGCCAAGAAAAAGCAAACAGTTCTCTCCAGTTCTCCCACAGTTCTTTTAGTCCTAGAAGCTTCAGTGTGAATACAAGAAAGAAAGAAGCAGAGAGCTGAGGGAGCGGAGAGAAAACCTAAGGAAAATGCTTGGAGGAAATAGGAACAAAAAGTAGCAGGGACCTTGGTGCTTTAATAAATTACTTTCCTGCATTTTGACACATTATGTGTAGCAACCAGCAAGAGAAACAGACTACAGTGTAAAAAGTGCAGATAAATAGATTATCTCATATAGCACTGTATATCTTACATGCAAAACTGTCTGTGAATATTTAGATAATGTAAATTCAAATGTTTACGGACAGATTCTTTTTCTTGTACCTTGTGCATACGGTGAAGATGAGGGACACTAGCTAACTTCTTGATTATTCAGGCAAGAGATTGTTTCTCTGCTTAAAAGGGAGTAAAATTGAAGTTTAATTCTGATACTAAGTTCTATTAATGCACTTACGTATCACCTTGTCATATGTAAAGCATATTTGAAATCATTGAAAATACAGACTGTGTTCACTTTGGGACACAGTCCCAAAATAAAAGCAGATAAGGTGAATAAAAAGCAAATCTCCTGGGCTCAAAGGAGTTTCTCTCTTCTCTAGGGAAAAGTGCTGCCTCAAAAGGGAGAAGGGTAGGTGAACAGAGCTAAGCAGAACATCCTACTAAATTATTCAAAAGCTACCACATATGTCTAGCTCTTGGTATATGCTCTTTGGTATGATCTGCTGCTTCATGTGACTACTTGACTACTTATTTTCCAATATTTGGTTCATTTTTCATAAATCATGTCAATGTTTTTAAGTATCTGTAGTTAGCAGTTAATATTATCTTCTTTGAAGGTGTCAGTACTTACAAGTTCTCTGTGGACCTGTTTTGGAGCTTAGCTGTTTGGCTGCTTGTCACAATGACATAAGAAAATAATGAGCAGAATTAATTTATGTCTTTGTATTCTGGCCTCAATGGAGTTAGACTAAAAGATGTTTTGGTCAGATGGGTTTCAGATAAGCATTCAGAATGGGTCCTTTGTTTGAATAACCATAGAAGCTCAGCACAAAGGAATAATGATTTATTTAACTAAGGTAGTAATTTGCATGTTTGAGAGATCACAGTTGCTAAAGTGCATTCTTCACTGTTTTGTGATACTTACCTGTGTACAGAGGTACCATTAACATTGAGATTAAGATGTTCAGTTGTGTAGGAGGGCCTCGGGTTGTTGATGCATTTCTGGCTTTGTACTTGAGTACCGCACTGCCCATGAGCTGGGGTGTAGTCAAACTCTACTCTGTCATGCATTCATTTTTTTCCACCAGCATGAAAATGTGAAGCAGATGAAAGCCTTACACATGTTTAAGTCCCTTCCCTGAATGCTTTAACATGGTACTGTGGCCTTCAGGGTGTGAAGAAAGCTGTGCATGTGAGCGTGCAGTGTCAGTGGGAGATGGCAGAGGAGCAGGACAGATCCAGGGGGATCTGGTTCGTAAGGGCCCATATTCTGCCTTGGCTTACATCTGTGCATCTTCCATTGACTTCAATAGGCACTTCTTGCTGCTATGTCACTATGTGACTGCAGGTTTCAGGTGCAAAAATTCTGCATTCTTCTGGAGCTAAGTACCATTTACAAGATGAAAATAGAGGCACAAAACCAGCACAAAGGAGATGTCTCAGTCCATAAAACAAAAATTGATTTCTGTGACTCTGAAATAAACAGATTTTCCTCTTCTAGTAATTGGATAGAAAATTTCTATTGCAAAATTTGAATTTTGTCATGTGCTGCACAAGAGGCTTCTCTTGTTCTTCACAGAAGTTTTATATTTCACTATTTTTTCTCCTCTTCTCCTCCCACAACATACTCAAAACCCTGGAACAATACTTCCTCTCTGGTCCAGTGATAAACATCTCGTTGCTGAAAAGCAGTGCTAACTCCTTTATGATACTATTTTTTATGTTCTGATATTAATCTGTCATCACTTTTTGTAAGGTAGGCATGGTTAGCCTATTTCTCTACTGTGTTTTTGTCTTTAAAAACCCCATGCTCATCAGAATTTCAGTCCATGATGAAGGTTCATCTACAATCTTGAAAAGATGGAGAGTGTAAAACTTTGAAAAGTGGAACAGGTTCCAGGAAACCAAGCTAAAATTAGCCCAAAGTAAAATCATCAAGTACTTCTGTTTACTGCTCCATTTCAGTTCCACCCAACTATTTACTAATGAGCAAGACTCTAAGGTTTTCTTTTGAATTAGTTTCAACGGTCCATATTTCAAAGTTTATGAGGAATATATAATGAACCTGTAGTGAATAATAGGTCAGAACAAGTTATATATTCATGTATGGAATGCAAGTGAAACTAGTTGTAATCCTCAGTTGCAAAGTTTGGATCCCAAGTTCCTTGGGGTTTTGGCGCATTTCCACCAGTGATTTCACGGCTTTGCGGCTCTTGTGCATGAAAACTGCAGGCACTGTCTCATCTTTCTTGTAATTCCTCAAGTTGTGCACATTATCCCCTGGCTAATCCCTATGTGTCTCTGATACTTGCAAGGATAAGTCTTCAAGAAGTAGGCAAGCCTCACATTTGAGCTGTCAGAATGAGCACTGGTATTCGCTGTTATTTCACTGTCAGCAGCACATTTTGTTGTGACCACCACTGTGAAATATTTTTTAAAATTGCAGAATAAAAATTACAACACTTGGAGGGGTTTTCCCCCTTAAAAAAAGAAGAAGGAATATTCTCTAAAGCATTTTCAAATGGTGCTATTCTTTTAACCATCAAGTGCATTGGAAAGAAATGCAATTTCAGTTTGAAAGAGAAAATTGTAGAAATATTTGCATCAAAATGAGTGGATTCTTATTACAAGTCTAATAACTTTCTGTTGAAAAAATTTACAAAGACAACAAGCTGTACAATATGTTAAAAAAAGTTTTGATTCATTGGAAATGGCTCAGTACTGAGAACACTGAAACTTTATATATCTTTTCAGACCTGTTTTAGGTCTGTAAACCTCAGTCTTCTGTTGTAGAGGAAAATTTTCTAAAATCTTGTCCTAATCTGGCATAAAACCAGATCTCAAAAAGTATAATTTTCTTGATAATAAAAATTTTGTTCTTTACCTATTTCTCATATTTTCATAGGCTTAACTTTTAGGGGAAATGTTTGATTCATAGGAGTATTTTTAGTATTTTTTTTCCAATACATTTTAATATTTTGTATATAAAAAAGAAATCTATTGCTAACAGTCTCTGAGCTAGTGAGAAAATTAGAGGCATGACTTCTGCAGTCCTGCACTCCTGTGTATATCACTTTGTATTGGGTTTGCGTGGCCTGCTTTTGGTAGCAGGGGGCCACAGGGGTGGCTTCTGTGAGAAGCTGCTGGAAACTTCCACCTTGTCCCCCAGAGCCAATCCCTGGCAGCTCCAAAGACAGACGTGCTGACCAAGGCCGGGACAATCAGGGATGGTGGTAACACCTCTGTGATAACAGATTTAAGAAGGAAGAATAAAAACTTAGATGTAGTTGTGGCCAGAGAAGAGTGGGGTGAGAACATGTGAGAAGGACAGCTCTGCTGACACCAAGGTCACTGGAGAAGGAGGGGGAGGAGGTGCTCCAGCCACTGAAACCAAGATTCCTCTACAGCCAGTGGTGATGACCATGGTGAGGCAACTGTGCCCCTGCAGCCCATGGAGGTCCGTGGGGATGCAGAGATCCACCTGCAGCCTGTGGAGGAGCCCCACGCCAGAGCAGGTGGATGCTTGAGAGGAGGCTGTGAGCCCGTGGGAGACCCGTGGAGAGAGCAGCCCTGTTCCCATGCTGAGGCAGCCTGTCCTTGAAGAGCTGCACCCCATAGAAGAGTGACCCACACTGCAGCACTTTGAGGGGCACTGTGGCCCATGGGAGGGACTTACACTGCAGCAGTTTTGGGAAGAATGTGTGCCCGTGGGAGGGAGTCACGTTGCAGCAGTTTTGGCAGGACTGCTGCTGGTGGGATGGAGCAACACTGGAAAAATTCATGGAGAGCTGTCTCCTGTGGGAGGGACACCACAGTGCAGCAGGGGAAGGACTCCTCTCCCTGAGCAACGGGAGAAGCCTTGGGTGATGAACTGACTACAGCCCCCATTCCCTGTCTCCTTGCACCACTGGGGTAGGAGGGAGGGGTGGCGGGAAGGTGTTCTTAAGGACTTACTTTACTTCTTATTAACCTGCTCAGATTTTTTTAGTGATAAATTTAATTCATATCCCCAAGTTGAGCCTGTTTTGCCCATGATGGTATTTGGTGAGAGATCTCTCCCAATCTGTATCTCAACCCATGAGCCCTTCGTTAAATTTTCTCTCCCCTGTCCAGCTGCAGAGGGGAGTGAGTGAGCAGCTTTGGTGGGTGCCTGGCATCCAGCCAGCATCAACCCACTGCACACTTCCTCAACTATGAACCAGAGTTAGTAAAAAAAATTTTTCCTCTAACCACTGCCAAATCAATGAAACCAAAGGTTTTCTTGGGAAATGCATAGTTTTCTAACCAATTTTCAGTGAAAATTGTTCAAATCTCATTGCAACCAAGTTAAAGTATTCTCTTGACCTCAGCATTCTGATTATATTACAATAAAATGTTAATGTTGAAATTAAATGTTTTCAAAAGATTAAGCAAAATGTTCTTGAATGCTTTACTTTGCAAGTAAATCCTAATTTTTAAACTATTATCCTCAGTTGGAATTAAATAAGGTATTAAAATCTGCGTTTTCCTGCTACTAAAACCTTTGTTCTTCAGCTATCTCTCCTACTTAAGTAAACAGCCATGGTCTTTGGGGAAACTGAGTTTTCTAGATCCACACCTGTAGTTTAGTCCATGAAATACTTGGGATGATATGTCCAGTGAATTAATTCAGATTGTATCTCTACCATTTGAGAAATAGCTACAAAAAATACTGTGAAGGCTGCACCTTTAGAAGGACATACCATTGCCATTTCAGAGACTTCTTCGGAGCGGTAAATATGCAGTGTTTATGAAATGTGGGAGGTGGTGGAATATGCGTCAGATTCCCCAGTTATATATGTTGGAAGTAATCCAGACTTTCCCTTTTGGCATCTTGTGCTATAACTTCTGTTTGATTTTTCACTTTTTATTCTAGTGCCAACAATATGCCTAAGCAAGTAGAGGTCCGGATGCATGAAAGTCATTTAAATCCAGTGGAGCACAGATCCAGGAACATATGTGTGCAGTTCTGCCAGTCCCTCCACAGGAATCTGCTCCTGACTCTTACTGTGTTTGGTAAGCTATATCTGCTGCTCTGGACACTCTGTCTGTGGTCTTCAGCTGTTCCAGATGAACAGCCAGAGAATAAATAGGATGCCCATGGGCACTGCTTGTGTAGTTCAGGTGAGCAAGGCATTCCTGACACAACACAGAGCAAATCCACACCACTAAGGTGCATTCTGTATCTGGTTTGGAAAGGATAGTGATTTAAACCCCAAGGCCAGTCAGGTCAGTGTCATCCAGCAGAACTGAATGCGCTACACTTTTTTCCTCTTGGTGATTTGGGAAAAAAAAAAAAAAGGCAAAAACTCTTAAAATTTTCTTTTATCTCTCAGTTTACATTTCACTGGTTTTAAGGTTTGTCTTCCCTCTCTGTAGCTGTAAGCCAGGGCTCCATGATCTCATCCTGAATATTGCCTCTGGCTTTAGCAGCTTCCAAATACGGAACAGTTTGACATTTTATTGTGGTTCACTGGCTCTTTGCCTGTTTCTTTTTCACTGAAAGCCCAACAGCCATATGCAGAAAATTTGTAGACATACTCTTGTTATTGTTTGAAAAACCAGCTGCAATTGGTCTTGAGCTGCAAATTTCACGTCCATATTTTCAGCCTGCAAAACCCCATACTGCTGAAGTGTTTGCCTTGAATCATCTTTCAAAGGTGTACCTGATGCTGTCCAAGGAAAGAGTTTTAAATACACATATATTTTTCATTGTATCAAAAAGATACTTCTTAGTCACAGTTTCTGCAAATCACAACACAAGCTTTGATACCAGGTTTTATTGCACTTAGGACTTGGGCTTGGGATCAGGAAAAAAAGGCATCCTGGAAAAACATAAAATACCTGTTCACAAAGATCATATTATGAAAGTAGACATGGACTTTTTTCCCCTAATCTTTGCTTTAACAGGAGAGCGGGAGGTTTAAGTTTAATCACTTTAGAAATCCCCATAAATGATGAGGGATTTGTGATTTAAGAACACCAGCACAAGGAGAAGGATGCAGAGCATCAAAAAAGGGAATAATACACGAACCCTAAGAATCAAGTTTACTTCAAAGATATATGCAGTATTCTACATCAGGCAGTTCCTTCCAATACCCACCTACTCCTTTTTTTGTTCTTCTTCCAGGTGTTATCCTGGGTGCAGTGTGTGGGGGTCTTCTTCGTCTAGCAACACCTATTGACCCTGACATCATCATGTTAATAGCCTTCCCAGGTGATATCCTTATGCGGATGCTAAAAATGCTGATCCTCCCTTTAATTATCTCCAGTTTAATCACAGGTAAGATCCATTAGCCATAAATACTTTAAGATGCTTTCTACAGATATCACCTGGTTTGCTTTTTGTGACGGAGCAAGAATAATGGTGTGATCCCATAAGCATTTTGCAGTTGCAGTGTGTATTTCAGAGTTAATTCCTGAATAACTTGGTTGGCTTTAGTATGTATATGCTCCAGTGAATTTATTTCCAAACATATGCACATGCTACCATCAGAAATTTCTTAATATGCTGTTTAATCTAATTTCTGGATTGGACCTTGCAAATAAAATGGCATGACACTAGTGAGGCTATCCTTCTTGAAGGTGTGGTGTCAGCCAGACCATGACCAGTTTGCAGAAGTCAAGGGTAAAGGATGGTAGAGATCTTCTCTATTTTTCAATGCTTCCTCTGCAGTTAGATGGAATTTTAAATGCTTCTCTTCTAATTATTAGTAGTAGACATTGCACACATAAGAACTGGAGGAGAAGCATCAGTCATCTCTCCAGTGCTGAGAATATCACAGGAGTGAAAGCAGGCACCCATAGGCAGTCATTAAACTTTGAAAATTATAAAGGATTTTATTTATAATTATTGAATTGGATATTGAGTAGCAATATGTTTGCTTTTTCTTGAACACCTGCAGGACTGTCTGGATTAGATGCTAAGGCAAGTGGCCGCCTGGGGACGAGAGCCATGGTCTACTACATGTCCACCACTATCATTGCTGCCGTGCTGGGTGTGATTCTGGTTTTAGCCATCCATCCAGGGAACCCTAAACTCAAGAAACAGCTTGGTCAAGGGAAAAAGAATGATGAAGTATCTAGTCTGGATGCCTTCTTGGATTTGATCCGAAACTTGTTCCCTGAAAATCTTGTTCAAGCATGCTTTCAGCAGGTAAGTCCTTCTGCTCCTTGATAATATTCTTTACATCTTTTACTTGGCAGGGTTGTCTGTAGAGTTAATGTCATGGTTTAGGTTAATCAGAGAAATGATGATATGAAGAGGAATACAGATCAAAAGTCTTGAGCAAGTAAATGAAAGAACATTATTTATAGCTGCCTTGGTTTATCTTGTAGTTATTATTTAAATTCTTCTTTTTTAAAATAAAGTTTATTTTAATTTTGTTATTAAGTAAACTTTGATTTTCTCCATGGTTTTCATACAGTATCTATGTTCATGAATGCTGGTTTGGTCTTTCACCCAGGCTGAATTTTAACTTGGCTGTTAGGTACAGAGGTGATAGTTCTGTTTGGAATGCCCTGTTTGGAATATATGGACGATATTCATTCCAGCTCGTTGCCAAAAATGTACCCCAACCTGTCATAACCTCTGTTGCTGTGTTAGAGTCCAGGTGAGGTGGGGATAATAGAGATAAAGGGCTGACCCACCTACAGGTGGCTCCATCTCACCAGTTTTGGAGCATGCTGGGAAGGAAGGATGCTTGTATAATGTGTTGCTTGCTCTGTAGGGAGATCATTCTGTCTGAAAGCTTTTCACCAGTGCTTAATCAAAACACCTTACCTTTAAGAGGTAAAATAAATGGAAAAGTATGCTTTCTAATTTCTACTTAAGCATATTTCTTGTATGTAAGCTACTTTTTCCTCCAACTGAATTGTTTGAAAGTAATGAAGACAGGTTTTTTGGGGATTGGGTTGTTTTGGGTTTTTTTGGAGGGGGGGTTGTTTGTTTGTTTTGGTTTGGTTGGTTGGTTGGTTTTTTTGTTTGTTTGGGTTTTTTTTGGGGTTTTTTGTTGGTTTTTTTCTGGTTGGGTTTGTTGTTGTTGTTGGTTTTGGTTTTGGGTTTTTTTTAATGTAACAGGATTTGTTGCCAAACCTGTTCTTAAGTGTTCTTGTGTGAAATGGTGTGATAGCTGGTGCTGTGATTATGGCCAAAGAAAAAAGTAAAGAGAAGAGGCCATGGGAGAGTGGAAGAATGGAGAGAGACCTAAACTGCCAAAAGGGCTTGGATTGCTTCACTTCTTACATGGACTTCCACATAAAAACATATAATCCTTGGGGATTTAGAGAGAGAACATTCTCAATATTTCCAAATCATCACGGGAATGTCAGTCATGTGGTCAAACTGTTGGTGGCTAAACATCACATGTAATGTGAAATGTATTTTTGCAAAATTGAGTGTGGGAAAGCAGGGTGCTTATGGTTTTTTCTTCCTTTCCCACATTTGAACTGTGGAAGAGAGGAAAATTCAGTTTCTTGTCAGTTGAAAGTGGTCAAATATCTTGACAAAGGGGCAAAAAGAAGAATTAAGCTACCTGTGTCAGGTTTTTTGAAAACGCTAATATTATTTTTTCAGTATGTGTAATACCAATATTCAGGTTACTTCACTAGTTATGGATCACAGATTTCACCAATTATTTTTAAATTTAGCAAAAAAAAAGCTTTTTGGCTTTTCAATGTTTGACATTTAGCAGATTCCAGACTAATTTCTAGTGAAAACCTCTGCCACAAAGCCCCATTTCATTTGTGAAGTGTGACTAGATGGAACTTGTGCTTCTGTTAGCCCTAAACTCCTCTGTAAGGAGTTAGGCTTTACTTTTCTCTCTCTTTAGGAGGAAAATTACCTGTTTTAATGATGTCAGCATATATTTTCTTTCCTATGTTTATACAGTCTCTCTCCATAGACACTCAGAGTTTCCAGGTAGCCTTAGGAGGAAGAAATGTTTTGCAGTAATCCTGCAAAGAGTGGTTCTGAAGGGTGCACAGCAATGGTGCTGTACAGTGTCGGGGGAGGTTTTCATGCCTTCCAATGCCACCAGGCAAAACACAATTAAGAGATTCATGTGCAGCTTTGGAACTGTTCATTTGCAAACTGGACTATGGGCCATCAAGAGATTTCAATCCCTCCTGAATTTTAGCATGAAACAAGAAAGCTTAAATTTATAATGAAAATTGCTGTTTCAGCAGAGACAAGATTTTATGTGCTGTGAAAAACCATGGGACCATCTGTAAATATGACTGTAACATTTAAACGGTTTTCTAGTCTCAACTGTGGTCAGAATCTAAGATTTATGTCAGACTCAGCATTTTTAGTGACTGTGGCCTTGTGCAAAGGACTGCTGAGGACCTTTGACTTAAGTGATCATAGTGGAATTTGTGAACGTGAAGAGTCTAATGTTTTAAGTTTAATTTCCACTACTCAGTTCTTACATTCTGAATACCTCACATAAAAAAATATTGTGTTGACAACATCCCTCAGATAAAATTCAACTCTGAAAAAAAGTAGGCATGCAAGAATATTAGGTGGTTTCAGGACAACTGAAGAGCTTCTCATGGAAAGCTTTGTAGGTTTTCTGTCTATATCCTCCTCTCCAGATTTAGGCAGCAGGTTGTAGAAGGAGAGATGTAAGGTATTTTAAAACCATAAGGCTTTACACCATATGGATCAAATTGCATCGTCATCCATAGTACTACAATGTCCATGTCAACAAGAAAGAGGTGCAAATGTTCTTTGAAAAGCTAATGCACAGTTTCTGTTACCTTGCCAAAAGGTGTTTCTAGGAGCAAGGGAAGTAGGGAGTGGGTGGGAAAACATGGCAAGCCAGTCATAGCTTCCAAACCATTTTGCCTGTCCCAGGACCATGAAGGGGCAGAAAGAGGGTCAAGGTGTGAGGTGGGAGGAAAACACCCCTTCTAAAAGCAGCAAATCACAGATCTCTACTTTTCCACTACCTCCTCCCTTTTTTCCTAGCTGTAACCTCAAGCTCACTTCTCCTCCTACCAGTTCTCCCCAGTTTTCCCTTTACTCTGCCTTTCATGTGCCAGAAGCGGTTCAAATATATTCAGATGCCTTATTTTTTCTTTTTNCCTTATTTTTTTTTTTTTTTTTTTTTTTTTTTTAGGTGGTCAGATTTGTATCTGGCACCAGTGGTAATTTTTCTGTTATCTATCCCTCACAATCTTTTAATTAGAGAGTCTGGGGGACTGTGTATATTCCATTTTGAGCTCTTGTGGTCAAGAGCTTAAAAGCTGTAAGAGAAGTGTTGGAAATGTCCTGAATTTTTGATTCAATTTAACCATTAAACTGAGATGACTTGAGCTGGACAGACCATCCTGAATAACAAGCCTTACTGCAGAGTTGCTGCCATGACTGGTCTTAGAGGCACTTGGCTTTTGATGCTAAACAAATGGTATCAACTTGTAACACACAGTCTGGGAGGCACCCTTTGTGAACTGCTTGTTCAAAGGAATTAACTATCTGTAAAATGTTTCATTGTAGTGATAAAAAAAACATACATTTGCCATACTTTTCACACTAGAGTCATGAGAAAGACCCCTCCAGTACTTCGTAGCACTTGAAACTGTTGAAAAATGAACTGAGTTTTGGAAGAAGGGTTAAAAGGCTGTGGAATGCATGCCCAATCCTTTAAAAATATAGTTGCCTGGATTTTTAAGTGAACACTTTTTATTATTAATTCCTTATCTACCATATGGATGCATTCAGTCTGTTTCTATTCTCATCCTCCCTTTTTATTGCCTTCAGATCCAAACTGTCACCAAGAAAGTGCTGGTGCCACTACCCGTTGAAGAGCCACCTAACATCACTGATTCTGCTATTGCTATGGTGAATGAGACAGCACCACCTGAAGCCCAAATGGTCATTAAGAAGGGACTTGAATTTAAGGATGGCATGAACGTCCTGGGTAAGAAAATTTTCTGCCTGTCAAATACGTACATCATATGTATGTCACAGCTTTTTGCTGTGGCTAGGTAGTCAGTGTTGTCTGATCTGCTCTTCAGTGTACGTTTAGTCTCTCCAGACAATCACCAAACATTATCACCTACTGGCTGTCCATTGGTCTCTGAGATATCACAGAAATCAGCAAGTGAATTGTTCTGGATTGCCAGCTTTGTGGTTATGAATTGGAGTACAGTGGCAAAGCATGTAGGAGGTACCCAAAATATTGTTTCATCCTAGAAGAAGCTGACATAGGCTAATACTGTTGCATATTGGCAAAACAGTATGGGGGAAAGCTTCAAGAGCCAGTGCTTCGCACACCCCTGATGAATCTGAGCTAAGTTTTTTTCAGTAGATGTCTGGGGCATGCTGAACTAATTTGGCTTGAGGCAGAGCCTGAAGTGAGAGGTGGAGTGTGAACCACGCCACCCAAGAAAAATCCCAGAAAGGCTTGACACATTTCTGAGTCACAACTCCCTCCTCCTTTCATCTTGTCTGCTGACCTTTACCAGCTCCAAATGCCATCTTGCCATTTTGTCTGGACAAGCCAGCAAGTGGAGGTGGTAGGAAAACTTTGCCTATCTCCTACTGTTTCCTGAAGCAACTGTTCAGCCTGTGATGGGGGCACACAAGAAACAAACAGCTTCCACACCACTTCTATTTTCTCTTCTGTGTTTAGAGTCCCTGTTTTGTCAGCCAAGGGAGGAGTGCTCCTCCTTCAACTAACTCCTTGCTTTCTGCATGTGAGTGAAGTCAGTCACAGATTAGCTCTCAATTTGTAGCCTCACACCTACAATCGAAGATGCTCTGTGACAGCATGTCCACCAGGCTGAGGCTGACACCTCTCTGTCTGTAGCTGTTGTCCTCAAAGTGGGACAGTATATTTGGGTACCTAATCCCCTACTTTCTCTCACTACGAGGCCATAACCTTTGAAGGGCAAATGGCCTCTTACAGCTGCCAAACTGCTCCTGCTGACACAGTGGCTGCTGTGTCTGCAGACCTTCCTGAGGTGTTGGTGAGTTGGTTGGCTGCTTTGCTTAGATATAGGGGAGATGATAGCATCTATAAGCTGATCTTGCTTTTCTGTGAAGCAGCCTGCTCTACAAGAGCCCTGTATCCTGCCTGCCTTCATGGCTGTCATTCCATTTGGCATCTGTGGGCAGAGGAGCGACTTTCAGAGCTGCAAGTTGGCATTTTGCACCATGCATGAGGCAGCAGCTCGTTGCCAATGCTGTTAATCCTCACCTGCTTTTTTCTCTCCTAGAATTCTGCTTATGCATTAAAATGCAACAATTGTTCAGACGTGAGAGATGCATTACATTTAATGCTGGGCTTGTTTTGTGCAGGCTCTGTCATGGATAAGAAAAGATCTAGAAGGCTGATTACAATTCCTACAGAAAAAAAGTGCCCCATTTAGCTAGGGAATTTGCTGTGGAGTTTTGACCAATGACTCAAATGTTGTAGAGTTTTTTGGGTTGGTTTTGGTGTGGATTTGATTGTAAATGAAGAAGTGAAAATGTTGTGGAAATTGCCATCCAGTTTGGATAAGCTGTACAAGTCAGGCAAATTCCTGAAAATAGGAACCAATCTGACTCTCATGACTAACATAACAGCTCATTTGAAATTAATGAACAAAACTACCTATTAACATTTTCTAATGCAGATTCTGAATTCCAGGAAGTAACTTGGTCTTTGAAAAGCTTTTCATCATTTCTCTACGCTCTGCAGCACACAAACATATGCTTCACTTCCCTATTCAACTTACTCAACAAAGATAGCTTGGTTCTAAAGAATTACTTTGTACCCAGGAAATTGGATTAAAAAAAAAAGAAGAAGAAAAAAATCTGGTTGCTAAACCCAGTGTGAGGATATGGGTCTTTTTCCCAGGGTACTGGCAACTCAAATTCCCTTATCTTGAATGTTTTTGTGTCCTAATAAGTTTTTTCCATAGGAATTTCCCAGATGAGTTTACACATTTGTTAAATACTGGACTCATATCATGACAGAAAATTTACCCAAAACCATCTGTCAGTATCAGTTAATAATCCAAGTCTAGGCACTGAAAGTTGATGCATGGAAAAGGTTAGCATTAAAGAAACAGCTCCAAAGTAATCCATGACAGATACATCAGTTGTTTCTTCACACTGATAGTCCAATACTCCAGATAGTCACACCTTAGCATTTACTTTTAGGAGCCAAATGTTACCCATATTGAATGCTATGATTTTGTATCGACTGATAGCCTTTTCAGTGAGGTTAATCTTATTGGCAGTGCTGTGGTTAAGTGCAATACCTTTACCTTCTCCTCCCACCTCTACCTTCTTCATTTAACGAGAATACTCCTGGCCTACCAAAGGTCTAGGGCTACTTTTGCGTTTCCCTGCACTCCAGGAGTGATTGGTCTGTAGGTTGAATCTGTCAAGGCACTTTTGTAAAGTCTGAGAAAATTCCTCTTGGTTTCAAGCAACTGTTCTAACTACAGAGTTATGGTGCAGCACTTCCTCAATTTCCAGATCTTGTGAGGTTTCTGATAGCTGCATGGCACTGAGGAGATTTCTGTATATGTATTTTTTGATCATCATATCCATTCAGAAAAGTTGGGCTGTGAAATTGCAATTTAGTAAAACATTGAAGAATCAAAGGTGTTTTGAATTTGATCACAGTAGTTGAGCATGAGTACATATTAAAAAGTCCCAAGACGTGTGTAATACCCTATAGTTCTGAAATCATGGGCAAGGTGTTCTAGGATGGCCCTGCTTGAGCAGGGAGGTTGGACAATATGAGTCACTGTGGTCCCTTCCAAATTTACCTAAACTGTGATTCTATGCTTCTATGAAATCTGGATTAGCAGGTAGTATCAAGACACTGACTAGGTGCAAAAACTTCCTAAAAGCCTTCTTTTTGTCTTGCATTTTTTCCCAATAGGTTTGATAGGATTCTTTATTGCTTTTGGCATTGCTATGGGGAAAATGGGAGAACAGGCCAAGATGATGGTGGATTTCTTCAACATCCTGAATGAGATTGTGATGAAGTTAGTAACCATGATCATGTGGTAAGTTTGTAGTTCTAACTGTTAGAATAAAGAAGTTTTTTTAAAAAAAGCCCTTATAAAACCTTAATGTAGTGATGCCAGTTTGTTAGTACACAGTGTAATTAAACAGTTGACTTTTTCAAGCCTTGACAGGTATATTAGAATCACAGCAGCATTATTTGTCTTTGGTGAGGATTATTCAGGACCCAGTTCGAAACATTTCTGAAGAGATTCTGTTCTTTGTGTGCTGAAATACAACACATGCATGTACCAGCAAAGGCCTTCAAATGCCACATTGATAATGGAAGTTCATTATATAGGAGGACACCTAAGCAAGTAAGAATGCTCCACATAAGAACATGCCAATCTTCCTGGGAGGTTAGCATAAATCCAGGGTATTACCTAGGAGGTATAATTACAAAAAAAGCCTGGAGACACACTTTTTTCACTGTCTTCTTTAGTAAAAATACCATCAAATAGAATTCCAGTAGATTTCAGTGATGTGTAATCCCTTCACTCATACTTTCTGCGCAATGTGTCTTACAACCTCACTGCAATGGGGTCACTGAAAGATATCTGTCCTGTTTTTGAAGTATACCCTATTGTAATAATGGGGTCTGACTTGCCTTTAAGGAAGTGGCTTTACCCAATTAAGTCTGAGCCCTTGTTTAGACTTCTGAAAGGGGATTCTCTTTTTTCTGTTGTTTTTTTTAAAGTATTTCTTCTGAGTGCTTCCCCAGAGCTATTTGTATGCCAAACACGACCATCTGACATACAAGCAGTTTGTCAGCACATAAAAATGCATTGCTGTGTTTGACATTGTATTACTGTTTTTCCTAGGTCTCTGAGAGCAGAAATAGCCACTCCAACACAACACGTGTAATGGCTCATTGCTTCCTGGGATTCCCTGGTGCCCTGGGAGTGATTTCTTGAGTTACAAGGCTGCTCTCTTCTCTAGAGCACGATGGACACAGTGTATAGGAAAGGGAGCAAGGTGTCTGAAGTGCGAGTGGTCAGCACCATCAGTGTTTCAGAGGGACACTGTTAGGCAAGAGTGATGCAGACAGTAACAAGAGTGTGGAAATGTGCAGAATAACAGAAAGAACTTGAAGCAATGGCCTTGCAGTCCTGTTATGCTTCTGCTTTTCTGTAGATGATCTTGCTGCATAAAACTGCAGTTGTTTTTATTCACAAAACTTTCAATATTTACTCAATCTCCACTCTATAGAGAGATGGTGACTATACTCCCATAACCCTCTAGGAGCTAGAATTTACTTAGCACCATTTGGTAAACCCAAGACCTAATACTCTGCCTACAATATAAACGTTCTCTAGTAGTCAGTGTTGCAACAGCAGGAAATCATTCAAGTTTCAAGAAATTCACTGTAAATATTTATTTTTATTCATGTGCTTTTTATTTCTCTTCTCATGAAAAAAGGAAATTGATGTTGGGAATTCCTTTTCTTCATCTCTGTTTAGAATTTTTAAAGTCTTGTTGAGGCCAGAAGCAAGGGGGTTTTAGTGTGTGTTTATAAAGAAAAATGCACTTCTTTATGCAGACTTACATTTTGTTTTTATGGTTTCTCAGCACAGACAGCTGTAACTCCCGTGGCACCTACAGAGTCTCAGGAGCATGGCATTGTTAAACGAGCATAAAACAAATCAGACATCTGGCTCTGACACCATGTAGCGCTCTATAAGAACTGTATTTTGTCAAGTTCATTGAAACGTGGCATTTTATGATAACTAGTATAACAGCTGGCCTTGTATTTGAAGTGATTGAAGGCTTTCCAGACCTTGGGCACATTGCTTGAGAAACCACGAGATAATCTAACAAAAACCAGGAACGACTTTTATTCTGAAAGTCAGTTTCCTTTGTATTGTTTTAATGATTGAAGAGACAAAAACCCTACCCTAAGTAACAAAAGCACATAGTTAATGAAGAATCCATAAATTAAAAAGCATTTTTCTGAATTATTGAAAGAACATAGTGGAAACATTTTCAGCTTTCAAGATATAAACAGTTCAGTTAAACTATTTGTTAAAATGAAGTAAATAAAGCAACCCCCTGAAACCAGATAAACAATGGGTTGTAAAAGTTACATTTTAAGAACAAATCTACACCATTCTTTATAATGATACAAGCCTCTGTACCATTATCATATCCATATAAACTATTCAGGAAAGGCATATTCCATTTGATAGGATGGAAAATGAAGTAGATGGAGAATTTGCTGGAGATGGCCATTATTTTTAAAAAAGATGTGAAAACTATCCCTTGAATTTCCATCAATTCTTGATGTGCACCTCAGTGTTGAGCCTGGGAGCTCCCTACTCTTCTCCAGTCTGTATTTTGTTCAGCACAGTTTTTATGATTGCACTGCCAAGGCGAGTTCTGTCTATGCTTGTTTTCTTTCTCCAGGTATTCCCCGTTGGGTATTGCTTGCCTCATCTGTGGAAAAATCATTGCCATCAAGGACTTAGAAGTAGTTGCAAGACAACTTGGCATGTACATGGTCACGGTGATTGTGGGTCTTGTCATCCATGGAGGGATCTTCCTGCCTCTGCTCTACTTTGTGATAACAAGGAAAAGCCCATTTTCATTCCTTGCTGGGATTTTCCAGGCATGGATCACAGCACTAGGCACAGCTTCCAGGTACACCTGAAAAGTAGCAGTGTGCTTTGTTTTTTAGCAGATTATTAATTGCTGTTTGGACATAGTTTTCATTCAATGGTATAAAATGGTTTTGCAGTGAAGGTCAGAACAGCAGATGTACTATTTTTAATACTGCCATGTTAAAATAAATCAGAATACCACTTGCCTTTAGGATTTTCTTGAGAGGCTGTATAGCCCCTGGTGAGATCTGGGAGACCTATTTTTTATTTCCTTTCTGCCATTTGCCAAATCACTTGTGCAAATTGTGTTAATTCTGTGCTTGTTTCCTCAATTAGGAAAAAGTGATAATTCTATTTATTTTGGGAGCATGTTAAGACCAGTCTCATTGCATTCAAGAAAGAAAAATCAAACATTGCTAGGTTTCACAAAACAAAGGAAAAAAACCCTCTCAGTTTGTATTTTAGTCCATTTTGACAAAATAATTGGACTTCAGTGACAAGCTGAGCATGTTAGACTTGTTAATGCACAGAACAGACTCAGCAAAGTCTGTAGGTAACACAGCTGTCAGTAATAAATTCAAAAAATGAAAAATTGGTGTTTTGCATTGGGGCAGTGAGTGGATCTTATGTTGAAAATATTTTTCAGTTAAACACCATATTTTAAAGTGTTTTCCTTCAATAAATGTTCAGTTTTGGAAGAAAATTTAATCTTCCTTTTTAATTAAAAAGGTGAAAACAAAAAACCCTAGCTCAAAACAGACCACCAGAAAACTGAGCATTCTTGATTTGAAGGTCTCTTTGGGTCAACCCAAACGACTCTGCTGAACAGCTTCTCCCCTGATGAACCGGAGTCTCTGGGAGGCTTTACTGATGTGCACAAATATCTGATGGGACATGCCGAGAAGACGAAGCGATGCCCATCTTCAGTGGTGCCCAGTGAGAGAGGGAGTGGGCACAAACTGAAACACAGGAAGTACCATCTGAACACAAGCAAACTGTTTTTGCTGTGATTTACTGTGACAGTGCATGAATGTTGATACAGATTACTCAGAGGATTTGTGGAGTCTCCATCCCTGGAGATCCACTAAACCTGTCTGGGCACAGTCCTGGGAAATGTGGGAAACCCGCCCTAGCTGCCCATGCCTTGATCAAGGTGGTCAGGATGAGTGACCCCCAGAGATGCAGTCCAACCTCAGTAATTCTGTGGTCCTGTGGTAAACAGTGTTGGATTACAGGAGATCTGGTCTGGCCAAGAGTTTTAATAAATCATAATTTACCTGAGGCTTTTGTTGATTGAAGTCTTTGAGTTTCCCCTTCAACAGTATTTTTGGATAAAGGTGTTTTATTTTGAACAAGTGAATGTAATGACCTGAAATATTCCCACAAAAGCAAGGCACTGCATGTTTGTGCAAAGAGCAGTTCTATTCCAGCCATCTTTTGCATCTTTTCCTATGTTCCTACTGTGTTTCATATCCTTTCTTCCTGTCCTCCAGTATCAGGGAACAACATGGGTTGTATTTTTTTGCCTGGCTTTTTCAGTCCTTAACACCATACCAATTTCTCCATTGAGAGCAAATTCACAATCAAAGAAATTTAACATTTGTCCCTACACTCAGAGGTCTGTCTATCAGTGTTATGGTCTCATTCTTAAAATTATTAGAAATGCCTTAGCCTGTATTAAGGTGGAAACAAGACTATATGCCAAAGTACAAATTGTATGGATTTTATTTAATAGTAAATATGAGAGAGAAGGGAAGGAATAGAGACAAATAGAAAAGAGGTGGGGGGACAGAAACAGAGAGACAGATTAAAGAATATATCACCACTCTGTGGATCCTAGCAGCAGCCAGTTGATACTGTCCATCAGATCCTTTTGATGGTGAGGGTTCCCCAAAAAACATAGAATGCAATGGATTACTATACATTCAGGCCAGGTGGGAATGCCCAGGTACTTCCCCTGGCGAGGGAGGCATTTTGACAGTCTCTTGCAGCAGACTCTCGGTCTGTTGCATCACATGCAATGCTGTGGTGCAAGGCCTCAGCAATGAGTCTGAAAAATTCATCCAGGCACTATCAAGCTCTCATCCTACATCAAGTCATGTTCATTACTTGGCCTCAGTCCCACTTCCAGCTAAATGTAGGCCTAATTCAAAAATTGTCTAAAAAAGGCTTAAATCACGGCAGAAAGTGGAAGTAGAAAATGTAAACAATGGTATTAGAATTTCTGATTTTGCTCCCTTGTATGTGTTATACTGATTTTAATTATATCTTCTATACATTTTTTGCTTTCTCTCCCTAGTGCTGGAACATTACCCGTCACATTCCGGTGTCTTGAAGAAAATCTCGGCATTGATAAGCGTGTGACAAGGTTCGTTCTTCCTGTTGGAGCAACTATTAACATGGATGGAACTGCCCTTTATGAAGCTGTGGCTGCCATCTTCATAGCACAGATGAATGGAATTGACCTGGATGGAGGCCAGATAGTTACTGTGAGGTCAGTTCAAAAGACTCCTTTGTTTCTACAGACTGTAAAATGTGAGTGCTTTGGGTTGGATGTCTTCTCAGTAGCTAAGTCGTCTCAGTTGGATTCAGTATGAAATCCACGGATTTCTAATAATAATATACAAACGAATGTTTTATATATAGGTCCTGGTTCTCTGGTGATGTGTTTTCTATCATTTGCAGCCTTAGTGCATGCTGGTGGTTATTTTACACTTCTGCAGTTGACAATTGTCAGAGTTTAACCCCAAGCAGACACCAAACCCCACACAGCCACTCACTCACTCCCCCACCAGCAGAACTGGGGAGAGAATCACAAGGATAAACGAAAACTCGTGGGGTGAGATAATGACAGTTCAATAGGGAAAGTAAAAGCACCACACACAAGTGAAGCAAACCAAGGAGTTAATTCACTGCCTCCCACGGGTGGGCAGGTGCTCAGCCATCCCCAGGAGAGCAGGGCCCCACCACGCGTGACGGTCACTTGCGAAGACAAATGACATCACTCCAAACATCCCCCGCTTTCTCCTTCTTCCTCCCACTTTATACACTGATGGCCTATGGTGCCATGTGGTCTGGAATATCCCTTTGGTTCAGCTGGGGTCACCTGTCCCGGCTGTGTCTCCTCCCAGCCTCCCATGCACCCCCGGCTCCCTCACCACTGTGGCTGTACAAGAAGCAGAAAAGGCCTTGGCTCTGGGTGAGCCTTGCTCAGCAATAACAAAAACATCTCTGTATTATCAACCCTGTGTTCAGTACAAATCCAAAACACAGCCATACCAGTCACTGTGAAGGAAATTAACTCTACTCCAGCCAAAACCAGCACACAAAACAGTGTCAATTGTAATATAAAATATTTTCTGTCCAATGAAATGCTTTTTTCTTTTAGTTTAGGGGTATGCTACAAGTCATATATGGAGCATTAACTTTCTAGAATATATCTATTTATATACACTAGAAGAAAAAAGTATACCTAAAAAATCTATGTGCTTATGTTTGCCTGTACTTTTGCTGTGACTTTGGTGAATAGGAAAAAAATAATGAACTGAGAGTAGCCCATCCTGAGGATGAAATTGTCTGTAACATGGTCTGGATACTCCCAGACCTTTTATCTCTAACCCAGCAAGTATTAACTGTAGTCTTTTCATATCAAATTGTCTTATCCAGAGCAAAGCTGAGCATCTGTAAGTACAAAAGAAAGTATCCATTAAAAAAGGATAAGAGTGACTGAAGACTGTTTACTGTAAGGGAGTTTTAACTTGATGAAGACAGCAGGTCTAACATTTTGAGTAGTTAAAATGGAAACCACAAATGAAGGCTGCCAAGTTTGTCTTCTTCCTGTAGTTTTCACCCACACAGTTTTCTTTTATTAAACCTTTTTAACACTAAAGAAACTCCTGCAAAGGGATGCCTAATTCTATGTTTCTTGCCCAGCTATACTAGTTCCGCATTTTCCATTCGTTTACTTCCTGCCCTGACTCCTGAAATAGTAAAGCCAAGTTTGTAAAAGGTTCAGGGCTGCTTCTAATGAAGGCAGATGCTAGACCTGCATGATGTGTATTTGTTCCTAAACCTGAAAACAGTCATTTCAGAGATGCCACATATTAAACTAAATTGAGACCAGGGAAAGTCAAGTCAGGAATCTGCCAGATTTGGTAGGTTGAACCTGAGTTACTCCTCTTCTCCTCCTCTGAGGGATGGACCAATTGGCTCTTCCTAATCTCACCATTTCAAGGCTGGTGTATCCAGCTTTGCAACTGACATTTACAAAGCAGGGAGCAATTTTGGTCTATTTGTAAAACCACTATTTTTCCTCTTCATGCATTTTTCCTACAGCAATATGGCAAGAACTATCTGTTGAGGCAACAATGCAAATGAAGGAGATATTATTAGGTTTTGTATGGTATATGCACTTTGTGATACTGAGAATATTCAAATGACCCAGACATAACTTCATAAAGACTTAACTAGCCTTTGACCAGACTTAATTACTTCATACTGGTCATTTAATTCCTCTGATTTTCTGTATTCTTTGGGAAAGGGTGGTCTTGGTAGCTAAGCTGGGTTCTGTTTAGTTCTGAACAGTGCTAGCTTCATTCCCCTCCAGATCTGTAAGCTGCTGTAGGAAGGTGGGCAGGAGCATTTCCTCACAGAGCTTGGAAGGAATCCCTGACCAATTTAGGCTGGAAGTGCCTGAGGATCTGGCATCACGTGCAAAGCCTGACAGCAGAGCAGAGCATCCTGCCTGCACACCTGCTGGACCTGTCTGGGTGTTTAGTAGGCCAGGTTGCTCTCTAACCCAGACACCTGACAGACACACTGCAGCCTGGGTCAGACCCAGCCAGACAGCATCTGGCAGCTCTAAATCAGGCTAACATCCTCACAGATGACTGCTGGAGCTAATGGACAAGTGTTTCCTGCACAGAGTCTGTTCTGTCCTACTTACTGTATTGGAAGCACTTTCAGATTTGTTTGGTACAAGCCCCAGTTCCTCTAAGAAACCCAAAGAAAATGGCACCTGCTGTGGTGCAGTTCACTGCTTTTATGTGCTAAGGCTCCTCCCATAGCCCAATTTCCTGGGCATTTTTTCCCAGGTAGCCCAATATTGGAAGTTGTCTCTGCCCTGACTGGCTGCCAGGCAAAGTCCCCCCAGAGACAGAGCCTCCCTTCATTTTCTGCCTCCCTAACACCTGGCACATGTTAGGGCTTTCAGCATGTGTACAGCCCCTATAGTAGTTTTTCATCTCATGTATAGCATATGTTGAGGCATACATAAAAATCAAATTGGTCCCTCTCACCCCCTTTCCTTTTATTTACCCTCCTCCCTCGCCCTCTGCTTCTCCCTCTCCTCCTTCTCTTCCCTGTTTTTCTGCCCTTGACTTGCTCTCTGACAAATTTATTTTCCATTCTTTATAGGACTGCCCAATGATGTTGATATTTGTTATGGTCTGTGTTGTATTTTTACAAACCTTTGAAGCTCAGACATTCATTCTACTGATCTTCATCAAAATATAAGAGGCAAAAACAAGCACAGGTTTGGATTTATGAAACAATCAGATCAAGTTTTCTTTTTCATCCAGGGTGATTTGTATCCAGGCTTGGTATACCATTGGCTTGTATTTTGGAAGTTTTGGATACCAGACTTTTATTCTTCTGTATTTAATAATAACTGCTTTCTCTCAGCCTTTAACTCACAATTCAGTCTTCAGGTAACATAAATAAACAGAAATGAATCACCTTGGAAATTCAGCCTGTAGTCACCAAACTTAAGCATGTCTGATGGTCAAAACTCAGGTTTCAAAGCCTGGATGAGTATGTTGAGTTCAGAAAATACCACAATACAGGTTTGAATGTCATAAATAGCTTAAAGACAGCCCTCTTCCAACTCTCAGAACAAACCCCATAGATCTGGCCTTGCCTAGTAAATATTTTTAGAGAAACAGAGAAGTGAAAAATATGACCTGAGCTTACTTGATTTATCATACAGTTTTTAGTTTTATGGGAAGAACACATTAAAAATATGACCTTCTTAATGATCACATGAGTATGCAAGGAAAGTGTATGTTTCTCTTCCTGCTACTCCCATTTGATTTTTGTTTTTGCAGTTTGACTGCCACCCTTGCAAGTGTTGGAGCTGCCAGCATTCCCAGCGCAGGACTTGTCACTATGCTGCTGATCCTGACTGCAGTGGGTCTCCCTACCCAGGACATCAGTTTGCTTGTTGCTGTTGACTGGCTTTTGTAAGTTGTGCTGACTCCACTGCTTGGTGCAGAAAAAGTAGTGAAGTAGTGTTTGTCCACAGTGCTTTCCAGCCATTGGTCTTAAAGAACTGCAAGTCTCTCCTCTACAGATAAATCAAAGGAGGAAATGAGCTATTCAGTGAAGTAGGAGACACTGAAAGCAGCTTCTCAGCTGTTCCAAACTGTTACAGAGCTACTGAAGTCAGTTTCCATGAGCCAAGGGTCTTCTTGGCACACTTGTGAGCTCACACTTTTATATTATCTTCTTCCTAATGATGCCTTTCCATCACTCAAGAGCAGTGTTCTAATCTTTGCTTTCATATTTCCGTTTATTATAGTTCGGGTCTAAAATGAAGGATGAAGTCTGAAAATGCAAGTTCCATCAGCATGTTGCCAGCAAGTTATAGAGTTATTTGGGCATTTGTAGTATCAAATGTTTTATACTGGTAGTGGGGAAAGCTGGTTTCTTTTCGTACGTACGAAAGTAAAACACCTTTAGGCAGAGCCTGTTCTGGGGCAGAACAAAGACCAAAGAGAAATAAGAATGAAAACTGAAATAAAGAAGGTAATTCCCTAGTTTCATTTTACTGACAGATTATTCAAACTGTAAAGACTATCTTTGATTTCCAAGAACTTGTGATCAAAGTCCTCCAGTGCCATTGCATGTCCTCCAGCAAGAAATAGCTAACCTACAGATTGTTTTCTGAGGCTACGGATCTTCAACACTTGAATACAGAAGCTGTAAATACAGACAGAGAGCATGCCAGGCCACATCCTTTCCTTTGCTGTCATTTGACAGCTTGGATATCTTTCTGTCATCTGTGCAGAGCTGAAAGAGACTCAATAACCCTTAATTTGTACTGGTCTCCAGAGAGGCTTTCATATTGTCCTGTATTGCTGCAGCACAGTATATTCTGGTATATTCTGATCAACAGCCAACTCTCCCCTAATATTCTTTTAAATAGTAAAGACTTTTTTTTGTTGTTCCAGCTGTGGTGCCCAGAAAGGGAGACGTAAATATAACTGTACTATTTGTGTGTTTTCTCCTACACTAGCAGCCTCAGCTGCCTGCTTCTGGTAGCTTTCAGTTCCAGATACACAACTAAAATTATGCAAGAAGAAATAGCAGAGTTGAGAATGTACATGTGCAGATAAAGTAGAAGTTTAATTTTCTGTCATTATCATTTGGCTTATTGAGAAGAATTCAAGAACTTAATCAATACTCTGACATGTATTTTAGGTCTACTGGCATGCTCTATCTGTCACTAAGAATTTTGAAGGATACCATGCAGCTCTGATTTCTGCTTCAGGGAAAAATGAAAGATGAATTTACAGCTTGAGGAGGCAGAGGGAAGACTTGACTTCCCTCTTATATAATTTATATATAACTGAATTTTATGATATCATGATGCAGAATGGTGAAATGAGAGGGTACAGCAGGCATAGGGAAGGATGTGATATTCAGTGGGTTTATTACATTTATGACATCATACTTGAGAACAGGAAAGTGGTATAGGAATCTGCAGATGGAAGAAGGGGAGAAAAAATATATAAAAATATATTTTAAGTATCTGGTTTTTTGGCTCTTCAAGTAAGGCAAATAGGTAGGTTTCTGCAGCTGGTAGGAAGATGTGCAAAAGGAGCCTGTGGTTTGTTTGGTATTTTTTAGGGAAATATGTTTTTAAAATATTCCTGTGGACTGAGAAGCTCTGCCCACACTAGCAAGCCTCAGAGCTGTAAGTTTATCAGCAGTTCTGATCCACTAGTGGATGTTGCATTTCAGCAGCATTGCCCCACTGGCTAATCCAATCTTGCTTAAGAAATAAAAACTTCTGTACTGTGAAGCTGTAGCCATGATGAGTGTAGGAAGAGGAAGGATAGGAATTCTGAAAGAAATACTTCAAGATGTCTTTCCAAAATAAATGGAAGGCAAGAGAACTTTCAGCCCGAACAGTAGGGTTTGGATTCTCCTGGCCTACCGATCAGCAGTGCCAGTGCAGCGTGAATCACAACTGAAAGGGAAAAGGAAAAGAGGTAAAAGAAGAGGTGAAAAACTCTGTGTCAGGCCACTGGTGCTTCAAAGTCAAGACACTGTTTGTTGGTGAAAGTGTTGTACTTATTAATCTATGTTCAACAACTAATAGCTTCATTTTCCATCTTTCAGTGGCTGTGTTGTGATATCCACAATGATCTAATGAACTATGAAAAAGGATGCTGCTGATATTGCTATGTTAAGAAAAGGAACGCAGGCCAACTTTTGAGCAAGCTTTTCCATACACAAACCAGACCTAAAGAATATCTGAAATGAAGTGTCATAAAAATGTATTTTCTTTACTTACAAACATTGTCATCTGCCATTTCTTTAGATCATTAAATTATGTTGCAGTAGTATTTCTAACAGAATGTAGAAGAGAAAGTTAATAAAATATTTAAAACCCAATTTCAGCCGCTTTTCTGGAACCCATGAGTAAATGCAACAAGCTATGTAGAAATACTTGGAACAGCCCTTGAATAACATTTCAATTTCAGACAAAAAAGAGTTTTAAAAAATGTTCTACTCTATGAGTTTTTTATTATTTTTGATAATAAAAAAAGCAAATATCAGAACATCAGCTGATTTTACAGTATTACCCCCATCTGAAACTGTGATCTCATGAAAACCAGTTTTGCATGATTTGGTCATTGTGTAACACAAAGATCACTTTATGTCAAATCCTTAAACTCAGCACCCTGTCTTTCAAACTGGAGCTGAAAGATCTCCGTATCGATATTTTTCACAAGCCTCTCCAGTATCTATTTTGTCTTGCAATCTTTCTACCTCCCATGCATACATATCCAGTGTAAGCTCTTTCACCAGGCAAGTTTCCCAGGATTTCACAACTCTTACAGCCTCTCTTACAGTTTAAAACCAAGCAAAACACAGCAGTGACATTTATTAGGACAGTAATGATATGTCAACAGATGGAATAAAATTAGCTTATTTTGCTTGAGCCACAAACTGGGTACTCTCCAGATGTGAGCTGACAAGCTTAGCAAATACCAGTGGTATCAGATTAGTGGCATTTTGCAGCAAAGAGAGTGGAATTAGGGAAAATGAGCTTGGACAGCTGATCCAGTACTAAAACCTTCATTCAGTAACTCAGAAAAAGATTCCTTCAGTTCTGGCTCTGTGCCTTGGCTTAGATGTAGATTCAGAACATTCAGACCCAGGTGAAGTATGGATGTTATGAACAGGGTCTAGACTGCAACTTTCCTATATTTGTTTTGTTTACATAATCCCACTTCCCTGGAATGAATTGGTTGGTTGGTTTTAAAAAAAAGAGTAAGTACAATTGTCTTTGTTCTTTATAGGGTGTTCTTTGCCCCAAAAGAGGTCAATGGCACTTTGCTGTTGATTTCTGACAGCTGAGACTTTGCCCTTTCTGTTGTGAGGAGGTTCCTGGTTTCCTTCGGTTCACACGGTGTAGCACGTTGTGCATCGGTGTGCAGTTTGTGCTGCTGAATCTCTCAGCTAGTGGTACATGTGCATGAGCTGGAGCATCTCCTCAAATGACCCTTTCAGAATTTGAATTCTGCCTCAATTATGTTTATGTATTCTCTCCACCTTGTTTTTTTGGCATTCTATACTATCCCTCTGTCATCTGGCATCAGTGAGTCCTTTCAAAATTTAATACCACTCATGCAAAAAAATTGAGTAGGTGTTCTTTTTGTAGAGTTGTATTGCCAGGTTCAGTGTATTTAATGGTCTTAATTAAAAATCACACCAGAAAGTCTTATTTTCCTATTCTACCACTCTGACCAGATTTAAAATAGTCTTCACAAGCATTGGATGAGAACTGTATAAAGGATTTAATTTGCGTGAAGCAAAACTGGAAGGATGTTTTCCTCCTATAGGTTGTTGGTTTGTTTCTTGGGGGAATTCCTGTAGAGTTTTTCTCCCTTCTGGGTATTCTTTTGAAGCCAAAAAAAACCAATCAACTGCTTCAGCAAAGATGTTACACCACAAAGTCTATAAATGTGTAAACATGATAATGTTGAGAGGGAGAGGAGGAACTTGAATGGGACTGTAATTCCACAGCTGAGAAAGGCAGATTTACCGGTGTGTAGAGCAAAGATGTTAAAATGGGCTCAAAAGTTTATAGGGTCATGAATAATCATGAATAATGAATGTTTATCAGTTGAGATTTTTATATAATTAGATGTTTTCTTCTCAGTGGTCTACAGGAAAAGGAGATGTCACACAAATCCAGTACTAGAAATACTAGAGAAGTTGTTTTGAAATTAATCACCGTCTTGGGTAATGAGGTCTTACATGCTAGCTTTTTTCACTTGGCAAATATCCATGCTCTTCAACCTGGCCATTTTGTGTAAATGAATCTTCATGAATATACTTCTGAGAATTAATCAGTGTAATCACGTCTCTGACCTATTTGGCAAAGCTAGACTCGGTTGATTTCAGTCAGTTTAATTTGCAATCCTTGGTCAGAAGGTTTGTGGGAGTTTAATGTTTAGTGCAGATATGAAGAGACAAATGAGATTGTAAATTATTTCAACATGTGTGCTGCAGCAGGAAGGACAGCAGGACCCAGCTCCCATTTTTGCAGAATTTTGGTTGGGTCTGGGGCAGAATTCTGAAGTCAAGGAAGATCCATAACGGTGACTTCACTGTTGACAGAGCCACACTAAAGACAGGACAGGAGAAAGGTGGCATGTCTGTTTAATGGTATCCTGTCCAGAAAGTGCCAACAAACATATTTCTTTGTAATGAAGCATGTTAGCCTCTGTTGGCACCCCCCTACAACAAGGGGCACTCGTTAGTGAAATGCTGTCACAGGCTCATAATTTTGTAGGCCATGACCTATATCTGGCTTGCTCATATGCCAAGCTCTGGCACACGTACTATGAGTGGGCATGCTGCCACACCAACAGATGATCATCTGTAAAGATGGTGCCAGGAGAAGAGCTTCAATGGCCTAAGCATTATGGCAATATTTCAGGCATTTTTGTTCCCCATAGTTTGCTCACTAAGAGTAGAAGGAGAGGCCTTTTGTTAATTCATGCCAGAAATGAGAACAGCTCATCAAATCCAAAATCCTTCTCTGGCTGCATTAAGTTCAGTGCTCTGATAAATACAGATTAAACAAGGGGCAGTGGTGTGAGCTGAGCACCCTGATACTGAAACCTGCACCTCCAGAAGCAGGCTCTGGGTGATCTCAGTCAAACACAGCTCTGCAGTTTGGTTGTGATCTAGCATATGGTCTTTGCCAAACTCCATGAGAATAAGCAGCTGGGACAGAGGAGTTTGAACATCCTTCCTGTATGAACAAGTCCCTTGGGAAAGCAAACTTCTCCCATTTCCCTTGAAAGTTGCCATCTGTCTGTTCAAAAGATACCTTAAGCTTCCTGAAACACATGCAGTAACCGTACCAGAAACAGGGCTGCCATGCCCTACTTTTTCCTCCTGTCATGCCATTCAGCCTCTGCCTTTTCGTTCTCTTTGTAGGGACCGGATGAGAACGTCAGTCAATGTAGTGGGGGATTCTTTTGGTGCTGGCATTGTCTACCACCTTTCCAAGGCAGAACTTGACACCATTGATTCCCATCATAAAGGGCATGAAGACATTGAAATGACCAAGACTCAGTCAATCTATGACGACATGAAAAATCATAGGGAAAACAACTCAAACCAATGTGTTTTTGCAGCTCACAACTCAGTCATGGTAGATGAGTGCAAGGTACCTTTCACATTTATGGATATTGAGACATGTATATAGCACTGCATGCTTTATTTTATCTTATTTTTTAACCTGCATGTATTTTTCAAATCGTTCTGCAAATAACAATGTGACAACAAGGTCCATGAACCCCAGACATTTTGAATGTGTTTGAGCAGTTCAAAAGGTGGTTTTTTGCACTCTTCTTAAAACTTGTCATTTGATGGGAAAAAATCATGTACTTTGTTTACATATCAAAAGGCAAGATGCAGCGTATTATGGAATATGCCAAGACACAGAGAATATGGCATCACCTTCTATGGACATTCACTTAATTTTCTGTGGCAACAGAGAACTTAATTGCCAACCCAAATGAAGGATGGCTGCAATTCAGATGCAGGTGTTGTCACTTGCTGACTGCCTTCATGATATGCTGTCCAGAGGTCGACATGTTGAATGCGCTTTAGCATGAGAATGCTCCTGCACTCACACAGCACGCTTCTGCTTCTCTTCTGTCAGCGTTCCTTCCCAAGGCACTAAGGCACAAACACTGTATTCCCTCTGTAACCCTTGCTGTAACTAACACACCATATTAATACTAATAATAACGTCTTGATCAGAGTGAAGTGAGCTTGAGCAACCCCACCAGTTGAATGAGAAGACAGTTTGGGAGGTTAGTGGTTAAAAGTTCACTAAGAACCCACCACTGGGATTGGGCAGTTTAAAATCCAGAGAGAGCTTTTGAAAAGGAGGAGAAAAGAGAGTGAAACAAGGCGGAACTTCTAATTTCATAGTCTTTTTTTTATATTTATTAATGCTCCAGTTTGATGCTGTACACTGTCTCTGAGACAGTGGGTTTGCCAATCAGCCCATCTTAGCCATTTATCCAAACATTCTCTTCTATCTTCCAGTTGCCACAACTGAGCCAGTATCTAGCTGTGAATGACTGCACTAAGTCCATTAGCAGATCGCCATTTATATTGGAAATATAAGTCCTATGCTATCATTTTGACTTGTCCCTAGTCTGGCTGGAAATGCTCTTTAGAATGGTTTGTTTTTTTTTTCCTAATGCCTACTTCTTGAGAATGCAGGCCAAACCCAAATTTTCAGGGGAAAAAGTAATACTGAATTCAGAGAAAAAAAAAAATCAAACATCTTATCTTCAATTTTTCCCTGAATCTTCCAAAGTTTCAATAAATTGAAATTTTTTTTTAATCATACATTTTTTCTGACATAGCTCTTCCCTTTTTCTTCAGACCCACTCTTTTTCCATGAGAAAAATTTAAAAAATAAGATGCGAAATGGAAAGAGAATACATGTTTACACAAAATTGAAAATTATCATTAATTTATAATTCTCAAAAAGGGAAGGACACAAGAGATTGAAATTTGAAGAAGAAAATAAACTCTCCGGAAAGAAAGATAGAAAGCATGTGCACACACACATTTTTCGGATAACTTCTTTAGAAGTTTTTTGAGAGTTGTTTTTATGTTAAATAGACAATGCTGGGTTTAAGACTGTGCTTATGGAATTGAATACTGATAATTTTATCTGATCCCAGTCTCTGAGATTTGCACAGAGATCCAAGTCAAGTTAGAAAGTAGTAGCCTGTTGATGCAATCAATACTTGCAGCACTTTCTTTTCTCCTTCAGTTTCTCATATCATTTCCCTCAGCTGAGGCAATAGCTTGCCCCAAAAACATGAATTAATGGTACTGTGTGTCATCCTAAGCACATTCTTTAATTCAAGTTTGGGACCAGTGATTTATGAGATAGAAATGTTTGTCCTTTTTAATTGTTTTAGGTGGGCTCTGCTTACAGTCTCGGTTTGCACTTTTAAACTCATGCAAAGAGCCAAGCTTTACTGGATTGAGCACAAGACTGGCTTTGAGCAGGTCACTTCTCTTGTCTCTCTGCAAGCTGCCAAAAGGATGTGTTGTTGTGACCTAACTGATGAGCTATGAATATATGCTGACACTTGCAAAGCATTTGGATCATGTTGAAGTGGTCTACAACTCCCAAGTGTTAGACTTGCAAAGGCACCAGAGTGTAGGATCTAGGGCTTTGAAACAGCCAGCTGTTACATTTGAAAAGACATCTCCTCATCCTGTCCAATGCGCTGGTGGGTTGAAAAGCTTACTGCAAGTCTGGTCAGGATACGGAAGAGCTAATCTACTAGCATGCCCTTTCTATTTTCTTTCTGTATGATATTCCACGTATAACACTAGTAGTTTATAATTTTGCATGGTCCATGTATATAATTAATAAGTAGTTTACCTTTGTATGGGGTTAGAGTGGTTGTTATTGCATGATATTTTTGTATTTTTTTTTAATCATATTTCACATGACTGTGTGATTTTCATCTCTGAATAAGCTGTACATTCCTGTATTTGCATGTTTTCCCCTTCCAATTATCTAAGAAAAAGCTTGACTTTGTTTCAAAAATCAGTGCATTTTGTCATGTTTCCATGTCCCAATGCTTCCATGCATCCTGTTTATCCAGCATGGGGAATTTCAGCTCTGTCTTTAAGTTTTCATTTGAAGCTGAAGATGTTAACTCACAAGGTAAGTTAGGAAAAAGTAAGCCATCCATTTAGAATTAAATGAAAGATTCTCTCACATTATCAAGATCTAGATTGGTTTTGTGAAATTTTTGTAAAGTTAAATTGACATTCTACCTTTTTGATTTTTGATTTTTTAAAGTCATTTGACTGGAGATATCTTCCTTGAAACAAGGGTTCATTTATACTGATCTCTGGAATGGAACAAACTGTCCAGTGTTCACTGTGAGTTGGTAGATATCTATAGGTCTTCTACTATGCTTAAAACCTAAAAATTCCAGCATGTATCTTTACAGGAAAGAGTGAGGTTTTGCTGTACATCATGTGAGACCAGTTTATCATTACTGTGAATCTTTAATTGGACTATAGTCAAAATCTTTCACTACATTGTTATAGTGGTATGATGAACAATACTTTCACAACATGTCTTTTCTTCCATTTCTTTAAAGGTGGTGTAATTGTAGGTGAGTTTGTATAGATACACATCTATGATTATTCTGGCCTTGCATATTTTTCATGTTGTTGCATCAGTTATGCAGCTTGCTAAGGAATTCCACTGAAAAAATAGGATTGTGCACATTAAAAAAAACCCCCAAACAAATAATCTGGTTTTGAAATAATCCAGAGAAATGTACAAGAGATAGAAAGGAGTAGAATCTGACATATTTATTCAAAAAAAAACCTGCAGTGAAGGTTAAGAAAACATGGAACATTTTTCTACTACTGATGTTTTCTAGTCATTATAATAAATAAATGAACAGAAGTCTCACTATTTGGGGGTGTTGTGAATTCTGAATAAGTACATTTTACTTACATAATAAGTGACAGTGTATGTAATTCCTGTAAATATCATAATCTTCCATATAAAACTCAATTTTCTTGTCAAAGTGCCTTGGCCTTTAAGTCGCTTGTTGATGATAATTACTTGCAGGTAACACTGGCAACCAATGGCAAATCTGCAGACTTCAATGTCGTTGAAGAAGAGCCTTGGAAACGTGAAAACTAAATGAAGAGATTCCTAGCTGCATCCTTAATAAATCCTGAAGCTATCTTGTGGCAGAAGATACCATGATTAAAGAAGATTTTTCCTTTTTTTTTTTTTTTCTATTTAACTTCTACAGTTTCTGCTTAATTTTGTAACTGAAACTTAGCAAAGATCTCATCAAGTCATTGTAGTGTCCTTGCCAAGCAATGATCCATAGCCATCTGTCTCCCTTGTGTTACTGTTTGGATGATGCACCTGGAGAATTCTCCATGCAATGTGCTCTCACCCATTTCCCCTTTCATTCAAGACACAGAGAATGTAAATGCTGCAAAATGGGAAGATCAAAGTGCCAGTACAGTTCACTACAGGGACTCAGGGTCACAGATACAAGAGAAACATAACACCACGTAAGCCTTCAAGTGTTTTGGAGACTCTTGTGGCATACCTGATCTGTTTATCACTGTATGGCTAAAACACCTTTTGAAAACATCCATAAAGATTTCTATTTCTTTTGATAATAACAAGCACTGTACTTTTGTGCCTAGTTGTACTTTAAACTGACCTTAGATCCAGGGGCAGGATTAATGCATAGAAGTCAGTAAATTATCCCAGACATTTTGTTAGATAAGTACAACTAATACTTAGCATCAAGAGAAGACCTTAAATTTGTATGTACATGTGGTGTGTTTTTATCAGATGTCCCAGGGCATTTTATGCTTGGGCTGTGCTGCTTTGTGACCACAGTGCACCATACAATACAAGGCAGTGTAATTACAGGGGTGGTAGTTCCCTAAATAAATCTATGTCTAATGTGCAAAATACAGAAAACCATGGACTCAGTTGTGCCATTTTTAATCAAAGTAGGTGGTACCTTACTATTCACCCTGCTCCACTGATGACAGAGGGGTTCCTCAAGTTGATGGGATACTCAAGCAAGGTACTACTAAGATTGATTATGGATGTTGTGATTGGGTACTTGATAATGAGCTGCAAACAAGTTCTGAATCCATTACTCTTACAGAATTTTTGAATGTGATCATCAGTAGAATTTGCTATGAAATGAAAGCCGTCTATCAAGTATGTCATGTTTTAGAGAGTGGCTAAATCCTGAATTCATTCAAATTCCATATAAGGTTAAGAGAATTTGTCCAAGGTTAGGACTGAATGAAAATGAAAACAGCATTTCAGGATTTAGGCCAGTATGTCGAATTTCCATCTCTGTCTCTTTTTCTGAGTAATAAGTATATAATCCCCTAATGTCAGAGAAATACTTCTTCAAGCACATGGCATCTCAATTAATGAGACAGTGTTTGGTCAATATACTACATCTGACTCAACCTGTCAGAAGAAATTGCAGTGAGAATAAACATCTTGTGAATTTTTTTTAAAGGTGCTTGTTAATACTTAGCAATTTTAAGATACTGGTGAATACCATTATACTGTTAGCAATGTTCCATAGCAAAGCTGAGCCACATGGCCTTGGAAGGTTCTACTCACAGAACAAGCTTTGTGCAATTTTGGGGGGAACTCTCAGAAGTTTTCAGAATGAATCAGAATATGAGCATATGGTGAACTTAAAAATGGCAAAAAACAGAGTTCAAACATTTATGGAAATAGGCCATTTGGTGTCTGTGCTCAGACCTGTCATGGGTTTAAACAGGAATAATGTGTTTAACTGTAGAATGTTATTTGGCTCTGTAGAAGATATTAAAGTAAAAATATAATCTGCTTTTGTTCATCTGCATTCATATAAATATCTCTGAAACTGCACACGGACCTGAGCCAGCCAAGGCTACTTGCATGATTAATGATGTGCAAGATCAAGTCCACTGTCAGAGGATCCCTCATTTAAGCACTTATGGTGGAATATTTTCTTACCACTGTATTTTTGTCATCACTTGAATGCCATGGCCAAGCAAATCCTAAGCAAAATGGCCTATATAATTTAACAAATATTGAACCACTGTGAATTCTGTAGGCCTCTAACATGTATTAGAGGGGGAGGCCTTTTCTAAAGGCCTCTTGAAGTATCTTGAGGATTAATTTTTTTGTTGTTTGTTTGGTTGGTTTTTTTGGGGTTTTTTTTGTGAAGGATGGAATTGTAGGTTATTCAGAGAAGTGGCAGGCATGTTGTATTCTCTTTTCTTCAGTCATTGCTATCAGTATATCCAGAGTTAGCCTCTGTCTAGCTATTGCTTCCCCAGTAGCATTCACTGGGTTATGTGCCAGAAATGTGCCTGGGATGGTATGTAGGTACTGTAAAATGTTCCCTATTCTGAGGGTGCTGGCTCTCATCAAGTGAAATTTTCTGTCACTCGAGTGGTAGTTATATCCAAGAATAACACACAGCGTTTACCCCGATTTCTATCCAGCATTCTTGTGCTGTTTCATGGCACAGCTCACCCATTAATAGATGATTTTTCATCCTCTTCTACCGTAGCAGTTTTTTGGGAGCAGCCACACTGATTGCTTGCGTTAAAAGTAGCTTTAGAAAACTTGTCCTTATACTTTTAGCTGTCATTTGAAACTGTTTAGCAGTTGGAAACAAACGGGAATGTCAGCAACATGTGACTAGGCAGCTCCACAAAATTACATATTGAGAAACAGAATATGCTTACAGTTATCCACTTGGGATGTAATGTCCTTTGAAGAGTGGTTCTTTGGATGGAGACTAGGGAAGGAAGGAATGCAGTGCTAGAGATAACTCCACCCACTTATGGGAGAATAAATTTGGATTTTTTTGATAGGATTAGAATAGCAGACTGATTTTAAAGTGGTAATTCTGTAGATACAGTAACTCAGGGATTTTTCAAAATATAATTATCATGGTATTTCTCTATTTAAATGTGGATGTGGGAGAAGGAGAAATGTTGGGTTTCGTATATTCCTCTGCTTGTAGCCTGACTGAATATTTAATATAGTGTTACTCCAGTGCAGCACTGTATTAAATCATCAAAAAGCTTTCCATTTCTGTGGGAAAATGTAACTCACTCTTGGCTTTCATTTCTTAATTTGCTCATTCCACGAGGCCGGGTTGCTACTTAACTAAATAAACAGAAAATAACCCAAGGACGGTCCACTTCAGCTAATCCAAGGTTCACATTTCAGCAGGCAGTGCTGGTTACTGGCCAGCCTCCTTTTACTTTCACTAGGAGTCTCAATGCATTAATTTTCATCTGGCAAAATTTTTGTATCTGCTCACAGTGCTGGGGTGGCAAAGTTAAAGAAAAAATTTACTGAAAAGTCATTTGGTTTCTGTGTAGTTCCTATTAACATTATTTTTTGCATCATCTCATTTGCTGCTCTGTCAGTTCCCCCCACCTTTGTCTCTGCAACTGTGATATCCTTTGGCCTTTGGATTGCTGGCAGCACATTGGCACATGGAAAAGTCTAGACCAGGCAAAGACTCAGTTCATTGCATACTAAATGACATACATGCTTACTCATTTGCTAGATGCATTTGCTGCTGAAGCTGGGCCAGCATTCTCATGGTATCTGTTCACTGAAAGTAAAGGATGCTGTATGCTAGAATTGCAAGAAAGGTGGAGCACTTTGCCACTTAAATTGTTTCTTCGTTGCTTCCCTTGGAAGACAACGACTGCAACAGCCTTTTAAGAAATGCGTGTGGGTCTTACACACAAAGACTCTTCAAACAGGGAGGACAGAAGCCACTTTGTCCCTATTACAAGATGTGCTCTTTCCATTTGATTTGGTGAGAAACTCAGTATGTCTGAAAAACTCTTTGCAGCAGTAAAAACTGTGCCTGCAATACTTTGACTACATGAAAGCCACACTGAAATCTGTGGGAGTCACAATGTTCCAGGAAAAGTCAAGTCCCTTCCTGTCTCTGTTAAGTTATGAGACATTTCACAATCCCATCCTAGGGAATAGTCTTTGCTATTTATAATGAAGTTGATTCTCACATCCAAAAGATTTCTGCCAAGATACTTCTTTTATAACTAATTGTTTCAGTGCTGCAAGTCCAGCACTAAATTTAAAACTCAGCACAAAAATAAGGATCACTCTCATTACAGATTTTCCCCGTGTTTTCTCTGAGATATTGCTAATCTCCATTTCTTTCTCAATGCGCATGGATTTCCAGACTTTATGCCACTTTTAAAACTAGGAGTAACATAGATTTCCAATTCGTTTTCCATCACTCCCAGGGTCACTGGTTTTCTGGCAGTAGACATGCAGAAGAGTAGACTGTTCGTCTGAGAAGCTGAAGCATCAGATGCAAACAGATTTATTCTGGTGACTTGCCTGGATTTTCTTTGCTTCCTTGCCTTCACTTGTGTTATTGCAGCCTTGTTGTAGCAACGCAACAGCAGTCGCACAAATCCCCATAACTGTAGGTAATATTAAACCTCCCCCTAACATTCACTTCTCTGTTTATCTTATAAAAGGCTCTGAGCTTTAGTACCGGGCTCAGAAGAATCTTTTTGTGGAGATATAAAGGTATAACTGTTTCTGATCTCTTTAATTTCCATTCAGCTCTTTTTATTGCTGCATTTGAATTAATTTACAGAAGGATAAATAAGGGCACTTTATAAAAATGTACTGTAATATTATTCTGAGCCTGAAGACTATCTTGATTTTATTACTGTGACTTTTAAGGCCACAATTAAGATATTTTTCATATTAGCCACTATGATAGGTATATAGTCCATTGGGACAGTTCACCTCAGCTATAATTCACCATATAAGATTATGTAAAAGCTCCTGTTCCCTGCAGAAAGCATTCTAGGAAAGATGAGTTATTTTCTTCTCTCCAATAATATTGGTGACTTTGAAGGGAAAATATTTACCCAGTTTCCTTTGTCTAAAGAATGATATAGAGAGCGTAGTTTTGAGTACTAAAAATAACAAAGGATTTACAATAGTGAAGTGTCAAAGAAGGCGGTCAAGCTGTAAATTAATTGTTCAGCTTTGCCATGCTGTTTTTGAAATGTTTCGTTCTTGCTCATGATTTTCCTGAAGCAATGTATTTAGTTCATATTCCTTCCAAAGTCATCAGTCTTTCTTCCCCCGTGGGCACCAAGGCTGTGTCTCCCACCAACAATGCACAGACTGTACAGTTCTGCACACATGGGGCAGCACTGGTAAACCCCCAGGAGCAGTGCCTGGGTACAGGCTCTACAATGGGTGCCTCCCTCATTTTTTTCCTCCTGGTCATACTTTATGTTCAGTGGAAATCTGCTGCTATGAATGAGTCAAACCGCTGCTGATGCCCAGGTGCTGGTAATTCTTTTACTTCTCATTTGAGTGGCCTCCCTGGCACAAGGCTCTGAGGAACTGTCCCTCACAGGTGCCCACCATCCCAGAGACATCTTCCCCTGTTCAGGGGAAACCCACTGACTCCCCACTAATGGGTTGATACAAATCTAACAGATAAAGTGGTTGTGCAGTTGCAACTATGAGTCTTACAAAAAAGCCAGGTTCCAAACATTGGAAATGCCTAGAGCACATTACTGAGCCTCTGAATAGGTCTCTACTAGTGCAGGATGGAAATAACCAACAGCCTATTGCAAGATTTGGGGAGACAAGACTTGTGAAGTTTCTCAATTAACCTAACCTTTGATCCCTTTTCATTTCTAACTCCATCCTGCTGCAGAGCCAATGCTGATAAGTTCTAGAGCATCTAGTCCTTCTACTCTTCTACTCAACGCTCAGCAGTCCTGCAGCTGTTTTTAATGATGCTCTGTGGCACACACCATTGCACAAAGGGAAGCTGTCATAGGCAGCATCACACAACCTGGATTGTCTCGTACCTGTATATTGCTTTGTATATAAATAGTGTAGTCTGCTGGAATTTTTGTATCATACTTTTCCATTCCTTTTTTCTACAGTTTTTCAAAGACTGTATGCAAACTGTGCTTGCATATTGATTTTGCAGTCAGTATTGTAGATCATAGCTTTTCCATGTTGGTGTTTTGTTTGGATTTGTGAGTTCTTGTGTACTACAGGTTATCCTTCCTGCTTAAAGACAATTGCATACGCTTCCATCCAATATATCCTGCTCCTTTCTTAAATATATCATATTTCCTATGATTTGGTATGACCTCTTGCTTGTAGAATGCATCAGAAAAAGCTGAATAAGTATTTATAATGTTAAATATTGTCTGCTCAACCCTGATTTAGTTAAGAATAATACAGGTTTAGGGTTTTGTACTTGTTCTCTGGAAACTACAGTGTAGACTTAAATAAATTACCTAGTATCTGTAATTTACAGACACATAAATATTTTCTTAGAATGTTTTCTATGGGATCATATAAAGTAGGGCAATAATTTAAAGGTGATAAATACCTTAGAACAAAACCAGTTTTCTTATGACATTTTGGATTAATGAAATATTTTTGTGTTATGTTTGGTGATGAATTATAGACAAAGCACAAAATGCAAGAAGCAAATAGGAATTTCGAGACGTCCTTAAATGCTGCAGTTCATCATGGAACAATACTACAATAATCTGAGCAAACTTCTAGATTGACTGTCTTGGGCAATCGTCCCTCACTTTTATAATTTTTCCTGATGTTACCTTTGCCAAATCCTGCAGTTCTTCCTTAGGACCTGTTAATGTATAATTGACTGGCTCAGAGTGCAATTTATAGAAAACAGATCTGGGTAGGCAAAAAATATGTTGTCAGGTACCCCACCCATCTTGCTACAGTACAGTGTGTGTGAGTTCAGCCTGTGGAAAAAGTTCAGGATTTTGCCACCTAGTTTTGCCTTCTTGGAAAAGGACCAACAGAACTATCATGGGACCAATGTAATTGGGTAGCATCCATAAAAATACCTCCTGTTTTCTTATGTATTTTTAAGAGAATAGCCACTATATTTTTCAACCCAAATGACAGTTACTTCTCATTTTGGTAATTTCTTCCCATTAGGCAAATACCTGTTGGCATTAAGGCCGTGGCTGTAATAATTTCAACTTAATTAATGAGGAACTGTTTTTAGAAGAATAAAAGTAAATTAATATAAGTATTCATAACAACTATATAACAAACAAAAAAAAATCTTCTATGGCCTACTAGCTCTTTGACTCTAATTCAAAAGAAAGAAAACATTGAATAGGAAGGACTGCTGTCCCAGTGTGACTGATACTGGGTATCTGTTCAACTGTTCAGAAATCCATGGGGCCATGTTATTCTGCTGAGGTTTTGGAGCCTAAGTTTCCAGTAGATAGATATGTAGGAAGTGTGTTGATATACCCTTGTATCTTAATCTATATTGTATTTCAAAACAGATGTAACAGGTATTAACTTAATAGGAATCACAGGTAGAATAGCGCTGAGTAACTAATAGCTGTAAAACCTTATTGATACCAGTTTTGACATTTTGTTGAAGCATGATGTCCAGTGCCTCTCTGCACTTAGTGTAGATAATGTAGCTATCAACACGTAATTTCAGTGAAATGGTGTATACAGTATGTGTAGCTGTGCTTTAAATTAATTTAATTAGTTTCTGTGTGTTGAGCCATAGTAGAAAATTAGACTGTGTTTTAAAATTTTGTTCTATTTTCCATTTTTCATTTGTATCTGTGTTTGTTTCTTTTTGACTGTTCAACTGATTAGGTTCCACAGCTTAGTAACTAGTTTGTCTGTCTCTTGTGGAGTACCCAGTTTTAATAACATTCAGAATCATGTATGCAGCCAGCTCATTGTAAATATGTTAATTTTAGTTTTCAACTATCTAACCAGTATGGTGTGTGTTAGAAGTTGCATGTGTGTAGTTTCCTGGCAGTGAGTGAAAGTGATCCCAGCATAGATTTGCTGCCTGTTGAATACACTTGTTATGACATAAAGAATTAGTGTTCATACAGAATGATAAGTTTCTGTTTTATTTTCTTGTTGTTTGCTTGAAATGTTTGGACTCTTTATCACCAGAAGCTTAGTAAGTCACCGTTTAAATTGGCACAATGAATGAGGGGAAGTCCATCTAACTGCATTCCTGTTGGATGCCCGGGCTGCTTTTGGCTCTGTGCATCATTCAGCCCTTAGTCCTGTCATGGCATCACAGGAGCCCTCTGAGTCACTTCCAGTTACTCCTTGACCACAGATGCCAGGAAAGCAGTGCAGTCCCACGGCTGTGACTGGGCAAGCCTGCAGGCAGCAAGGGGCTGCCAGTTCTCTCCAGAGTGCCTGAGAAGTCTGAGTAGGAACCTCTGCTTTATCCCCTTAGCAGGAACAATCTCTGAGAAAGATGAATACACTCATGGGCAAAGGGGCACTGTTTCTTTCATTGTTAAAAAGGGATATCAGCATTTATTGGAAAATAAATGCCAAACTAAATGTTTCTAAAGCTACTGTGGTTGTTGTACAGGCCTGTTATTTACAAAAGTATGGCTGATCATAAAAAAAGACACATCAGCTGAATAGTCAGTGGTAAAAATCCTCTGAAATCAGAGCTACAGTTCAGATCTATGAGAACATAGAACCTTGCAGCAACAAGAAGCTGATTCATTCCTAGATACTCTGGACCTGGATCTTATAAATGTAATCATCCCCTCTAGACAGAAAGAAATAAAAATCAGGCCCCAAAGCACAGAAACTGTCCTGCTTGGTGAACCCCATTATGATACTTCAGGATAAATTGCACCTTGGAGTACTCTGTGCTGCCTGCTCATCATCCCTTGCCACTTCTTTAAGGTGACCAGGCACGAACTGGAATGTTTTGTGATGTTCTATTGTAAAAAGCATAAAAAGGAAGAGCGATAAGGCTGGTCTTTACACTCAGAAAGTTCCGGAGATTTTGAAATGACACACTGTACAGTATCTGCAGCACAGTTTGTTTAGAAATTAATAAATGCAGATGATAAAATTTCTACCAACTCCGGGCTCTGTTCTTGTATATTGTAGTTGGAATGCCTTGTAGACTGATTCTATTTTTGTAGTTCAGATCCTTTCCTCTTTACAAGGATTGCTAGTCATTTGCTTTTAATGCTTTCTTACAGGTGAACTGATTTCTGTAACTTTCATGTATAAAACAAACTAGACATTCTTTCTATACTGGAAATAGTCATGAATATAATATTTCACTAAGTGTTGTACCTCTTATGTACATATCATCAATAAATGTTGATTCATAATTTTCATGGCTTACATCTGTGAGTTTTAATTTCAGCCTAGGTTCAATATGGGAATGCTTTGTGTAGGAGTTTACATAAAGCAGTCTGATGTGAGAGGCTGCCTGTTCTGAGAACTACATGCAGGGTAGAAGATGGACCTGACTTTGCCAAAGAGTTAGAAATCTCACCCCTCACTTTATCCTCCAAATATTCCAGGATGTTGGCTGCAATTGAGCTCATTTCTCACAAAGGCCAGGATTCACTAACTTCAGTTCTTGGCAATGAAGCCTAGAGAAGTGAAAAGAGATGTTAGAAGAGTAGGAGGACACAAATCAATGGTTGCAGTTGCTTTGGAAACCTACTTCCCTCCCCTGGCTGCTAAAAAATAAATCTTTTATTCATAGGCTTTCTAAAAAAAAAAAATAATAAACAAAGCCTGTAGCGGAACTTCTGGAGTTCTTTGTACAGAAATCAACAGTATTTAATACATAAATTAAGAGATCTCATGGAGTGAACCATGGCCCAGTGGAGTGGCAGTTGCCAAGGATGGAGAGAAAGCTCCACCGTTTATGCGTGCTCGGCATAGCAGGCGCTACGGAAATAGCACAGCTCCCGGTGTGTGATAAAGGCACAACCGAAACCTCAGCTCTGAGCACTAACAGTGTGCACAACCCTGGGCTTATTTCTTCTTAATCATCCACTTGAGAAATTTCCAAAGAAATCCAGGCATGGCAGGAAGTGGCTTTGGCAGTGCCTCAGCTGGCAGTCTGCCCTCTGAGTCAGTAACGAACTAAGTCCTGATGTGGTGCTAGAAGGCTCTTTGGGCAAAAAGTGAATCTGATTTACTGAAAAAGTAAATCTATCTGCTGCCATTTTGATATCAGAGCAAAAAATGTCATGATCTGGCCTCATCAACAAGTGTTGTTAATAAATGCATTCTTCTAACATAAAATTCCTCGCTGAAATTTGTCAAGGATGCTCATCACTCACATACTTCATGTGCACTGTATACGGTCAAATTCCTTCCATAAAAGGTGTCTGTTCTTCTGTTACACATTAGGCTAAAAGTTTAAAATTAAAGGCTCGACACTGACCTATGTATGTTGCTTTTTTCAAAGCAATGTTTCTGCAAAATTACCTAAAATAACCAACCCATGCAGGAACCAGTACTGCAATTACATGAATCTGACCTTTCTGAAAATACACACCCCAAAGGCTGATTCTCTAAGTCCTTGCAAGCCCCTTGTACCCCTTTTCTCCATGTCCGTAGCCTCAGCAAAAAAGATTATTTCAGGAGAGTGTTTGTGTCTGGAATGTGTCCCTCTGTACAGGAAAATATCTGCTAAAAGGGGCTATAAAAGCCAGTGAGTCATGAATCATGGACCCATATCAAGAGATATTTCTGTATCTCCTCTCAGACATGAAAGAAAAACTGAGATAATACTTCAGGGTTGTTAGATCTGAAACAATCTTCTCCTTTGTATTAGATAATACATGTAAACAGGACAAGGTTATGAAAGGAACAGGTGGTCCCAACGTACAGTGCTTTAGGAGGAAAACAGCATTAAAAATTACACTCAGTTGGGCTGGAAGGAGTTACCTGCAGCAAGCACTTGCATTGCAAGAATGTACAAATTCCCCAGCAAGGCTTGGTGCCATTTTGCTTCCAAAGCTGTGCAGAGCCCTGTGCAGGCACCCAAAGCTGAGGCTGGGCAGGCGACTGCCTTCTGTCTCACTTGCGCACCATGCAAGGAGGGCAGGAAGGAAAACAGATTGCATGCAAGATAAGGTCTTGTGGTCGTGGTGGTTCGGGCAGGCAGGTTCCATGGTGATAAACAAGATCTGTCTGCGTTAGACCGATAAATGATAAAACTGACTGCTGCCCACCAAAACTGCAGGGGCAAGGTTTGGAGGAGCAAGGCCTCACACTCTTGGTGGGGCTTCTGTAGTACAGGGGTTCATATTTAGAAAAGCAACATAGGGTCTGTTTTACACAGTGTTGTGCTCTTCATTCTCACTCGTGACTGAACTAAAAACGTTTGCTTTTCCTGTACTCATTTGTAAGGCTGATTGTCCTAGTCTAGGGCAAATTTGGGAGGAAGCCCTAGAAGGGTTCTCCTCTAATCAGCCAGCTTCAGCAGCCCTGCCCCCCAACAGGTTCGGGAGAAAAAATCTCCTTAGGGAAAAGTGGAAAAAACTTTATTTAACCAGAAAATTACTCATAAGCATAGAAAAGTGAACAATCTCAAACAATAGATCCTCTCGTTGCTCTGAAGAGCCGGCAAAGTCAGAAAGTCCTTTTGTGGGTGTGGCTCAGCCAGTTTCAGTCTCTCCAGGGCTCGGGCCAGGTGCCCAGGCCCGGTGTGCAGCTTTGGGGAGGGCCCCCAGGAAACTGTCCTGATGTCCTGGACCGGCGAGGTGCTGAACAGTCCCAGAGGAAAAAACCACAACTCCGGTAAATCTCTTCTTCCTTCAGCCAATGAGAAAAGCCAGCGAAAAAAGCAAAGAAAAACTCCCTGTCTCTCCCTCTGCCAAAGCCGAGAGCTCCGAGGGCACTAAGAGCCTTCTCTCTCTCCGTACTGCAGACAGCACAGTCCGTGAGAAAAGGAATTGCTGGGGAGCAGAGTGCAGTTTCTGCAGATGAACTGCATGTCGCTTCTCCCCAAAGTGGCTCTCTCCGTTCAACTCCACAGGCACAGAACTCAACATCCAACATAAGCAGAACAGATGACTGGGGATCCAAGCATCATGAAGTCACCCTAGGACACTGATCTATCTCTATTTGGCTGTTTTCTTACTGGGGTGCCTGAAGATGCTCCATGGATCACTCTCCTGTGATCCCTGGACACCACTTAAGAAATGTGGAGCTGCGCAGATGTGCAAGGGAGAAAAGGCAGCTGACTCCCAGTGCAGTGAAGGGACAAGAAGAGGGACCAAGCTAGGAAATGCACTCAAAATTCATTCCACTATTTCACCCAGGTTACTGGTGTTATCTAAATTGACTGGATCATATCAGGTTTGTTTCTGAACCTGGCTTCTCCCATTTTTGACAAGCCTGTAAACAATAGACAGAATTTATACCTGTCCTCCTGCTGGGGGGAAGTCAACCTTCTTGAACAAAGGGCAAGTTTGTTAATTTTTAAGTCACTGGCTGAACAAACAAGCATCCCTACCCTGAGTTCATTTTAGACTTTCACTTGATTAATGAAAAAAGATTAACTAGAAAATGAACCACTAAAGCTCTGCAGGGAAATACCCAAGAACTATAAAGCTAGTGAGTGTGAAGACTTACTGCTGCAAAACAAAACATGCTGAATTGAGGGGATGATTGTGAAACAGTTTTACAGGAAGACAAACCCCATGTACTTGCACACTAGGATTCAGATAGACAGGCAATGCTTGAACAGAGCCAAAACAGAGAATAATTTGTGGATCCAAAAGGTTAAAGGAGCCCAACATTTGCTCCGAGGTTTGTATCACTGATGTCTGTAGCCCACAGCATGTGCGGGAACACTCTTCTCTCCCTTGGTGTGCTGTTGTCAGCTGAGATCACAGTGTCTTGTGTACGGGGCTCAGCTCTCATGGACTCACTTAGATAAACTCAGCTCCAGAAAATTGTTTCCCTGAGCTAGCTCCTGTAAGGTGCTGCTGGCAATCTGCAGCAGCAGCCCTGAACAGGATGCTTGCTTTTATAAAAAAGTTCTTTGATAAAAAGTGGTGAATATAAACTCAGGCTTTAACTCCCATCATGGAGCAGAACAGTTTATTACTGTTTGTATAGAGAAAAATAAAAGTGTGGAGTCTCAATTCATGCAAAGAAAAATGTGGTCACTGATCCGAGGGGTTTTTTAGATTAACCTAGGGAAGAAATGCCTTCTGTCCTGCCAGAAGCTAGATGATGTACACCAATGACTACAAGCAAATTTAGAATTAAAGCTAAAAACTCAGCTGTACCAAAGCCATTTGGCACCAAAAGGTACCAAAGCATTTATACACTTAAGGAATGGACTGGCAATATGGGTGTTAAAACTGACTCCATCCTAACACAACTGCCCAAGGCAAGGCTTTCCAATGCCAGGTACAAAACTTAGAGCCTCCAGAGAAGTGGAAAATGCCTTATTGCATCCTTCCCTGCCCTGGCTTGCTCTGGGAGTTACAAGGACTTCAGGACAAACTCAGCAGACCTAAAAGTTTCTGGATGTGCAGAGTCTCCACTGCCTATGAGCCATATGCTGATTTACCACTGCCAGCCTACATATCCCTAATCTCAGCTGTGCCTCAGCTTCAGTACCAGCAGAAAGCTGATGCTGACCTACATTCTAAGTTAAGTGGGTGTTTGAGTGAGACTTTTCCTTAATTTACTAAAATTGCTGGAGGTTTTTCTGATAAATGCACTTAAATTTATGACATCTTAGACTGGAACAGTCCTGTTTCACTGTAAATTTGCACATACTTTTTTTTTTTTCCCCAGTGGAAAATAAAGTATTTGCAAGCATTTCATAGTATAAAGGGAAAGATATACTATGTATTAGAGATGGAGAATCTTTTCCCCCCCCCCCCCCAAAAAAAAAATACAGCTGTATCTTCTATCTGGAATATTAGAACTAGCTGAAACTATGTCTGTTTCTGAGAAAAAAAGTCATCTTCTTTTTTGACAGTCTTTGTGGACTTGTTTAGATCCAAAACTTCTTAATTTTTTAAATTTTGTTTTTAAAGCAGAACTAAAGATATTCACATCAGTGTTCAATGCACACCTTTTTGTGGCAGAGAATGTATAAAGATGTGTTTCATTCCCCCACGTTTTCATCCAAAACCCTTTTGCCTGTAGAGTAGGAATAAATAAATTCCTTTTAATAAAACTTTTTTTAATAAAAGGTCTGAGATTCCTTGAAGGTGTCACTCAGAAAAAACCTTTCTACTGCTTGCTGGAACCATCCAGACAAAATTGAAAGAAGGCTGTGTTTAAAGCATATGTAAAGCTTTCACTGCCCCTGCTTTACTTGCACTTTAACAATAATCAACTGTCTTTAGGTCAGGAGAGCTGCTTTGATGGTGGATTCGCTTCTACAATTTTAACTTTTAAAAAAATCCCCTATGCAGCAGCTTATTTGATCAATGTGAAGATCTGTATCAGTCTTGCACTTTCCAAACAGGAAGACAAGTAAGAAGCGGAATTGCCTTGTCCCACTGTGAGAGGAGATGGGGAGGATGCTTTCTGAGAGATTTCTCGGACAAAAATAATGGGCGAAAGCAGCAAATACTATGCCCAAGAACCATTTATTGATGGAGAAAGGATATGGCTCTGACCAGAGTGGAATAGAAAAGAGACCAGAGAGAGAGAAAGGGAGATTGAGAGAATAACTGCTTTTATCTGCTATGGCTGCTCCCACAGCTTGATTTCCTGGGCATTTTTTCCTGGGCATCCTTAACACCTGGCATGTGTACACTCCCTACAGTAATATTTCACCTCACGTATAATATATGTTGAGGCATAAATAAAAATGAAATCGGTGTCTCTCAGAAAGGTTTTTGAAATCTTGCCTTTACTAACCTTACTCCAAAGGAGTGAGAAAGAGAAGACAAGAAGTGCAGTCTCTGTGCTGTACAAAAGACACTGTTACTCATCTTGGCTGAATTTTCCTTTCCTCATTGACATAGCTGCTTGCCCCCAGCATGGGGGATGCCACATGCAGCAGAGCATAGCAATAGTGAGAGAGAAGCTACCAGGGGAAATTCAGAATCAGTTTGCAAATGAGGTGGTGGATGTAGAGGATGACTTGGAGGTGGGGGAGATTCACAGGAAAAGCCTCTTTTTTCCTTCTCAGAGTTGTGAAACATTCAAGTGCCAGAGTCCTGGGGGTGTTGAAGGTACTTTCCCAGTTGAAGTACAGAAATTTCACTCTCCATTTACATACTTTCCCAGAAAGTTCTCCCTCCATCCTGAATCCCCCAGAGCTCCACCCCCAAAACACCTTTGCACAATTCTTTCCACCCTTAAGGAGCGGGAATTTTGTCACCCACTCCCACACAGCTGGAACCATACCCCAAGGAACAGCCCTTTTCCTGCCACCTTTTGCCCTTTTCCCCTCCACAGAGAAGTAGTCAGAACCTGTGGTTACCAAAAGGGCTGGTATTTTACTAATCAGAGCTCTTGCAGAAACTCTGAGGCATCAGACCCTTGAACTGTTTAATAAAGATTAAGAAATAATTCTTGTCTAATGGCCTAATGTAGCTTAAAATAAACCCATTAACTGCTGACTTACAAAATACCCTGGCATCTGTGTATGCAGAGGCAGAACACAGTTGTCAGAGGATTTATTTCCTTCATCTACAGAAAGAATAATTAGGACCAGCCCTAACCAGAATGATATGTGCTAAAGAGACACTTGGCAATTGTCTCCTAAAAATATTCCAGGCAACATGCTTCAAACTAATTAGTACAGAGGCTGTTGTTGTTGACAAGGGACACACAAAAATCATCCCTATCATGTGAAAAACTGCAAAAGTACAATTTTGGAACTGGTGATGTGGAAAGGGTTTCACATCCACAAATGTAGACACATTTCCTTTCTCTGCTTTAATCAAATATTCCTTTTCAGATCTTCAAGAAAACACAGATGAAACAATCAGCTGGCAATGCTTCATGAAAATATTACATTTCCATAAAACACATAGAGTCTCTCTTAAATATGCTTGCTGCTTTAGACAGTGTTTCCACTGGTCTGGAGCACATTTATTTGAAACTTTTCAAGACAAAGGAATAACACAAGCTGATGGGAGCATATGACCTCTTTGGCATTTTTAGGAGAGATCCTCATTCTTCATAGGCACCAAGGACAGACCAAGACAGAGTTTGTCTGTCAGCACCTGAAGGAAGGGCTGGATGTTGCTGGGTGCTGCACTCTCCAACTGTTGTTGGTTCAGTGAGCCAGGAATGGTCATCAAGATCTTATTGGGCTGATCTTAAATTGAACCAAGTTGTTGTAGCTGTTGTCTGCTTCTGAGGGAAAGCTGAGTTCATCACTAACTCCCAGAGCATCTGTGGAGCCTATGGGAGGCCAGCAGAGCAGACAAGGTCACACAGCATCCACCTCAGCCTGGCTTGGATTTTGCAAGCAGAAGAAATGACCAAAGTACTCAATGGGATTATCCAGCTGAATATTTCTCTCCCACTAACAGCTGGACTTACATGTTGTCTTCAATGTGGAATCAGGTTTATTTTGGAAGCTTATTTTAAAGTCCAATGTGTTTTTAGCAATACTATTTCTGGTTACAATTTAGAGATGATATTTTCTTTCATTCTGATTAATCTGTTAAATAAATATGCAAATATATCAAGTGCTCTATATAAAAATACATACACACAACAAACAACCCCTCATAATAAAAGCAAGATTAATAAAAATATGTACTGTATTACACATATGAAATGGTCGTCTAGTTTTGAAACTATAATGAAACAATTACATATAAGTTACAGGACATAATCTAAAAAGAATCAGCATATATGAAATAATGGCATTGCCTCTTGAGCATCTCTCATTTAAAAATATATAAAGAACCCAACCAGTGTTGTCTGTGCTTTTATAGCTACTGAATATAAGATAAATTAGGAAGAAGTTTGCGGATTTCTTCATTCAACATCTAATAGGGAGATGAATAACATGCCACAGATTATTTTGTTAAAAGAGAAATTTAGCCTCCAATGAAATACATCCTTTTCACTGAGACCTATATTCAGCTAGGATTTAAAGACAGGAATAATTCTTACTCTGGATCTCCATACTTGGTGGAATGAGTACCTAACCCCAGTTTAAACACAGCCTTCAACAGATCATTTTGCTTTCTAATGACAAATAGAAAAGCGTGCTTAAAAACATTAAACAGAAATCAATGCACTTTTCACAGATGAAATATCCAACCTACATAAAGTCAGAAAACATCCTATGGGTATTTTAAAACATCACCTTGTCTTGGGACTTTTTGCCCAGGTGTAAATTGCCCTGAGGAGATCTGCCAGCAGATACCAGGGCACTTGAGCATTTCCATGAAGCACATGGGGAATGGCTGGAGGGCTGTGACTCAGAAATATAATCAACAGTCTTGTGCTTTATGTTTCTGTAAAGATCAGTGCTAGCTGAAGTCATTATTTAGCCAGCTGAATAATCATCCTCCAAACTGCTTCAGCTAGAGAACATAAAATAACACACTTTAGCAGAACAGTTTCAAAGACAGGGGCTATGGTCAGTGAACAGAACCCTTGAATAACCTGCTACAGACCATCCACAGCCCACAGCTGACACAGACCAATGTTTTTCCCTGCATTTCCTGGGGGCAGTCCAATTAGAAGTTACCATTCTCTCTCCATTCCAATAAGCTTTCTCAAAAATGGCACAGACAACTGGTAGTAAATAATTTTTTTCCTGACAGTTCATATCAATGTAATGCACAGCATCATAGCTTAATACAAATACTTTACATAACAGACACAAAAGGACATAACAAAAGCATGTAACAATGCAGCTCAGCTACTCTACTATATTACATGGCTGGGAGAATTGCCTTTCATTTGCTTTGATCTTTTCTGTAGAATTTGAACTTCTGGTACCAAAATGCAAGCAGTGTTTCTTTTTGGTGTTTTTAAAAAGCAGATGGAAAAAATGTAGATGAAATAGAATTCTGAGAAAATGAGCAAGATCATAGAAAAGCAACTTTTAAAACATCAGCAATCTGGTATAATATAATAGAGGGAAAAAAATTTTAATAGGCTCAGCGTCTCCTAAGTAAAATGGAGCAGAATATAGAGACCTATTTTCAGGTACAAAGTACTGTCAGCTTCCCTACTGATCTCAATTGCTTGATTTGTGCATATGTGATAGAGCTGGGGTCATTTTGTTTTATTCATTATCTAAACTAACAGACTCATTAAAAACATGCACAAACTTGGACCAATGAATGAGGGGGGAAGAGAAGAGCAATGAACATCTCAAAAACTCAAGGATAATTGTGCAGGTTGCTAGGATAATAAAGAATAGAAGTTTATTATGTTTCAGCTCATGTTTTCATGCCTTTATTATCCCTCCCAAGAAGACCTGCTGTATGTCCATAGATATTTAAAAATAGAGATAAATAAATTTTGTCCGTCTGGGTTTCCCTCGTTGCAGACCAAGCCATACATAATGATAAAATGTCACTTTTTGTTTATACTTGCAGATTCTGAATGTATCCACTTCTCTTCCTCGCTGGAAGGCATTTCTGAAGGATTCTGATGTTGTGGACATTGTAGAAGATGCCTTTGGCGTTTAAACTTGATTTTTTTACTCTTGACATTTTTCCTTATTTCTGTACCATGGCATGTTTAATACCTTAAATATCTGTAAGATGGAGTGACTGGATACTTCTTTAACTCCACACAGCAAAGACCTTCCATCTGGGGAATAATGATGTAAACCTGTATGCCTCCTAACATCCAGGGTACAGTGAGAGTCCTCTGTGTAGGGACTGGGAACTGAAAGCCTTATGCAAATCTTGGGGGTGTATTTCAGAAAGCACATGTCATTTATAAACTCAGGCATCATTGCAAAGTGATTAAAAAGAAATAGAACTTATGCTTATGTTCAAAAGACATCAGTAGCACAGTGCATCTGTGAATTCCTGTTCAAGTTCCACATGATTTTGGTTTCCCCAGCCCTGAACTGCTTGGCAGTGTGGTACCATTAGACTCCAGTCTTCATGTCAAACTCGTGATGATTTTGTGTTTCATTAACAGTCAGGAGTTCATCACATGCTTGCGTTCGGTCATTTGACTGTTCTTTATGAACCAAGTGCACCATTTCTTGTGATTTGCTGATATCTCCATTTAATTCACTTGTCTTCCTGTCCTCCACTGCCCCTTTGCCATTGTTAATCACTAGCTTTTTCTTCTGCCCACATCTAGAAAGAAATAAAAATAAAATATTATAAATAGAGACTAACAGAAATGATAAAAAACTGAAGGTCAATCTTTAGGAAAAGGTGATTGGAAATTAAAGTTGTGTCTGCCGGTGCAGATTTATACCATGCAAGGTGTAAAGTTTCTCCATATTGCATATTTTATTTCTGAAAGCATACACCATTACATGCATAAAATTTATCAGGAGCTCACCCATCTAATTTATATCTACTGTTACTACATATGGCAATAACATCGATTATTGAATGCTAGAAATTTTTTTTCTATCATTTGAATATATCCACATTTATGAACTTTGTAAATACGCCCACCATGAGGACACCTTCTAAATCCAGGCTTGGGACCACAGCTTTGAAAATGCACAAATTCTTGAGTGAGCAGAGAATCTTGATCAAGTTCTCACCTCATTAAAAAAGACAACGGTTTTTAATTTGTATTAGCATGTCAAGCTTAGAAACCAACCAACAGTAAGGAAATATGGAGAACTACTCTTGCTGCTGTCTACAGCACAGCTCCTTGGGATGTTCAGGTAGGAAATAGGTACTGTGCTTTCAAAGTTACACTCTCTGCAGGGCTGCCCAATAAACTTCATGTGTAGCTCTGAATGAAAACACACTCACACAGACTTTTAAAGAGTCACCAGTCCAAAGCTGATGCACACTGGTTATGGTGGGGTGGGTATCCTTCAGTGTAGTAAAAAAGTACTACTTGCACAGCTGTCAGATTTTCTGTTGAGATGACCCTCTGGCTACTCAGTGCTGGACATCCTACTTGTCCTCAAACAACCTTGTGTAAACTGGATATGCAGAGCCCAGCATGCCTAAGAGGGACAATGTGTCTGTGAAGATGGACTTTTAAGTGCTTTCTTCTTAAATGAAGCATATTTTTTCCTGAATGACTAATTTGGATGTTCAATTTTACTATTATGCTTCTCAAATACCATTTTTTTCATGCCTACTGACTCATAGATAAGGGTTATTTTATCTGAAGTAGCTCAGTTCACGCTGCTAATGTTACACACACCCTTGGGAATGATTTCCTGCTCTGCAGGCATAAAATGCCAAAAGTGGTTTTGCCAGCAAGGAGCTGTGGAGCTCCATAGCCTCTTAAAAGAGCAGTTCAGAATGCTCTGCAACTAACAGACTAGGAAAAACAACTTCCTGAACAAAAATCTCCACATATTATATGGTCACTCTGGTAAGAAAGAGTTAAAATCCAACATTCAAGTAGCAAATAGTTACTCTGTTTAAAAGTTCAATTTTAGCATTCAAGTAGCAAAAATCTGTTGAAGACAATTGGGAAGTAACCTCAGAACAGCTCCCAGAGAAAACACAGAGGTAAGAACATTACAGCCTATCCCTCAGGCTAGGATTTTTCCAGTTTCCCAGTTAACTTTGCAGAGATCACTGCATAAATTTTCATTCCTCAACTTCTTCATCTGTAAAATGGAGTACATAAAGCTATTGAGAGCTCTGAGAGCAGTGTTAGCATATATTCTTGTGACTGCCAGCTGTGATAGTGCCTCTTGTTTGGAAGGGACAGATCAACAGATTATCACAGAATCGCTGTGATTGTCCAAGACAGCCCTTCACACTGCACACAGACAACACTGTTAATGGTGGAGGATTATGCCTGGCTTTTCCTGTGGTTGTTACTGTCTCTGTCTATGCTCGTCTCACAACTTCCACTCTCTGTGAAGAGTGGAAGATTTTCCCACTAATATCTAATAGACAGAGAGTAATTAATTCTCTGTGATCTATATAGAGTTAGTTTCCATTTACAACACCAAACAGTTCGTATAGCTGCCCACTTCAGGTGAGTGGTTCCAGGTGAGTATGAAGGCTGATGCGTGACCTGTGCAGGACATGGCGAGCTGGGTCCCTGTGGTTTGCTACTCTACTCTTTGACAAAGCTTTGGAGCCTCTCAAGGAAGAACAAAGTAAGGCAGTGTGTTTTGGAAAAGTAAAGGTGTGGCCTTACCTTCTGCGAGCGTTAACAGCAATGCACACTGCGAGGATCAGTGCAAGCACCACGAGAGCTGCTACTATGATCAGCCAGTCTGTAGGGAGAGATGAGCGAGGGAAAGAGAGCAGGTCAATGTATCTCATGTGGTTTTGCCATTGCACAGAACTGCAAAAACACAATCTCTTCTACTTCCTTTAAGCTGTCACATTCATTTCCTAGCTTCCATGAATGTCTGTTTGCTTTACAAAGTCTCTCTGTGCAAATCAAACACATTTTCATCATTCAGCTATACACAGGCCAGCTCAGATTAAATACCACCACTTGCTGTCACCTGTAAGCACTTCGGTGGGCATAGGTGGAGAGGAGCTGTTTCACTGCTTTACTCCAACAGCAAAAGAAAAGGCTTAGCATGACACACCTACAATCCCAGGCACAGAAGCAGGATGACTTTTAGCACATTTTTAGTAAAGCAGGTTTCACAACCTTCCCAGCACCTGCTCTCTACTACTATTACACATAGGGGTCCTCTCCCAAGAGCTATGTCCTGTACCTTGTTTGTTTGAAACAACTCATCCTTGTTTAACAAGACTTGTTCATTTCATTCGAAACAAATTACCTCTTCTAATTAGTTAATTATTCATACTCCATGGTGAAAAACCGATAGACATTCTTTTCGTAGCATGCTCTTCTTATATCTTCCCTTCTCTTTTCTGTGAAAATGATGAGTTCTTCAAAAGGTACTTCAAAGGTTACCTTCCCAAAATTTTCTGTGTGCTCTTCTCTGTTTTTTTTTTTACCATGTAACTAATGCCATGCCTTGAACTGAACACAGAGCTTCAGCTCTGGACTTGCTAGTCCTAAATAGAGTGGGATAATTACTTTCTCCTTTTTAAAAATGACTTTACCACTAATAAGTCCCAGAATATGTTTGCATTCTTTTGTAGCTGCATCATGGTGTTGTCTTCTTTTTATTCTGTTTTAATGTGCAAGCTCTGTTCTGGAAAGTTTGTCTCAGCTATTATTTTCACTGAACTTTCTCATGGATATGATACTATGCATATAAGTTTACCAAGTTTTGCCTGACTTCAGTGCAATTTATAAAAGTTAATTGAATCTTAATCCCATTCTCCAAATTCATGGTTTCTCTCATCTCAATATTGCTTAAACATTATATGAGTTATAATATGCTCCATTTTTCAGACTACTAGGGAAACGCTGAATATTATCTGATTAAGAACAAAGCCTGAACAACTGTATTTGACCTTCATTTTAATCTCTTCCGTTCATATGAGTACAATTCTTACTTGGATTTTTGAAACATTTGACTTCAGAAACCTACCTGGTACAGGGGCCAACCTTGGCTGTGAATTTACTTTTGTTGTGGGTGTCTCTTCAGGGGCAGTAGTAGATTCATAATGTCCCTTGTGTGGTCCTTGGTTACCATATATGCTGGAGGTAGAGCCTAAAGAACAAAAACCCCCATCCATTAGGACAAATATGCTTGATGAATGTTTAACAGCAAGGTACGAAAACTGTGACTTTCACGATGTAAAAATCATACTCTAGAAAGTTCGTGCTGAAGCAATTAATGAATGTTTATACAGAAAACAATTACATAGACTGTGTCACACTCATCTGAACTATGGCTAGCTTTAGTATTTTGAGAAGCAAAACTCATGGCTTTTCCCTCTTGTCTCCCTCATATGTTTCAATTCTATTCTGACATGGGATAAAACTGAACACCTAAAACTCTAATGCTGTCATAAAATAGAACAATAATTCTCTGAATGGTTGCGACTTTGACAGCTATAGATTAGGACTCTAAAATTTCAAAATATTTTTTTCCTAATAGAAAAGTGTGTTCTCTGCAAACTTAGATGTGGATCCTCTTGTCCTTTTTAATAAGTCATATAATTTGGTTCTAAGATGGTATTAGACCTTAGTTTCTTGCATTTTCTATGCTGGCCATACTGTTTAAACTTTTATGCAAATACATTCCTGACCCACACTATTACCATAAGGATATCCCAAGTCTAAATCAGCAAACTACAGATACAGTCATTTCATTTGGGACTACTGCTTCATTATCACTACAAAAAATATATTACAGATCTCCACCTCTCTGAATTCTTCCAGACTCTAAGAAATTAAACGCTAACTCTAATCAGTTGTAAAGTTCTTTTTCTTTAACACACATTACAAGTAATTTCTGTCCAACATTTCTGATCTCATTTCCTAGTAACAGCTGGCAAATGCAAAACTGAGGAGCGTGTTTTATCCCCTCTGTGAAGCATAGCCAGCAAGCAGTTAATGAATTTTCCAGATGTTTTTATTATTTTTATTAACACGAAACTTATTGACTGGCACGTTGTTTGGTGCTATCTCACAACAAAGGACAGAGCACAAATTCAGCAATGAAGATTCCTGATCTAGCACCAAAGAAAGCAGACCAAGAGGGACCTACTAACTTGTCTACACTACATCTCAGCAGATTTTTTTTTAAGTGCTTTGTATCATCTTTGAAAAATGCCAGAGCTTTTCCTCCACAAAACCCCTTAGGAAGGCATTCAGGCATTTATTAAAATTTGTGTGCTTAGAAACCTGCTACATTTGCTGCTCCCCTGAGCACTGAGAAGAAGAAGCAGAGGTCAGCCACGTTCTCTGCTGTTCTGGCTCTGGGGAGGTGCTTGCACGTGGCAGGGAGAGATCCTCTAAAACTCTCTACATTTTATTTTGGTAACATACTAGATTTTTTTCTTTAGGGACAATTATTTTTCTGTTCCTTCAGTGGACTGACTTGTTATTCTATGGACACTTGGACACTTAGTGTGATGTCTGACCACAGCATAGACATTGCTGTAGAGAAAAAGTGAGTGAAAAAAAGTGGTACAGTACATCAAACCATTCATCTGATCAGAGAAGGCCATTAATTATACATTCATTAATCTTTTCCATTCCATTTCACCTGTATGGGGCAACATTACAAATTAATGTACCCTTCAATAAATAAACTTTTTGATGACAATGGTAGTATCACAGTAGTTCCTGTATACTGTGTTCTTAAAAGGCACCAAGAGAAGGTAACTGAAAAAAGGAAGAGTTTCAAGAAAATGTCCTTCTGAGCCTTTTGCCAGGGTACTGACAATGCAAAAATTCCATGCAGATATTCCCACTATAAAAGATTCAAACCAGTTCTTACAGGTTTTATGTGCTCAAAACAGAAAGGTAGCAAAAAGTTTTTCATAGTGTGTAATGTCTGCACATAAAATTTAGAAGGCAGCTTAGATTAATTAAGTGAATAGGGCCTGTGAAATGAAAGAAATGGGTTTTAGTAGGAAAACATTATTAAAAACAGGTTTAGCTTTTCAATAAAATTCTGACAAATACATATTTTGCATTTATAGTGCTATGCCTATGCCAAAATACTATAACCAGGCAATTTTGTTAGAGTTGAATTTACTGATTTATACAAAATTCTTGAAAAAACAGTTAGCCCAAGTTCTACCTCACTATATATTAATTAATATTAATGAATCATTAAGAGAATTAGCTTTCAAGTGTTTTCTGGATAATGCTTAAAAATATAGGTACATAATCTTGTTTATGCGCAACAAATGTCCACAGAACATTGGCCAAATTCTACTCTGGAACGGTTCCACTAACTTCCAAGAAAGTGCATGAAAAGAGTGTTTGGATTAGCTGAATTTGGGAAAAAAAAAATTACTGCTAGGATGGCTATTTGTATGGAAACTACATTTGGGAATAAGGAAAAGTCCCTTCATTTCCCATATGATTAGCACGTGACCACACATAAAATAAATACCAAAGGCAATATGTAGTATAATAAGCAAACACTGTTAACTGCACTAACTTCGTCAGAAGAATAACCCTTTAAAAAACAAAGCTGTTCACAAATGAAATGTCAGTTACAGCCTAGTAACATAGCTACAATTAATTACTGGAAAGATACCAATAGCACATAGACCTAGGAAAAAAGTAGTGTCAGAGAAATACCTTTCTTTTGTAGGTATTCAGCTAAAATAGAGGGGTTACAGATGGGGGGAAAGTGACAGATAGTTAAGGGTTACATAGCTGTCATTTGTGCCCAGCAAAAAAAGACAGAATGTTATCACAAATGTATGGGCATGAGAAGGCAATTTACACTTCTTCACTTCAATTGTTGTGTTACCACATGCTGATAACAGAATATAAGAAAAGCTTATTTGTATTTTTGGCCTTTTAGCTAATGCTTTTACCAGAAAGAGAGACCCTTCATGATATTTTATCAGCACGTTAAAACCAATAACAAGACCCAGAAAGGAAATCATAATATGCCAACCATTTACAATTATGCTTTGTACACATTTTTGGACAATAGTCATTGTCCACAATAACAACTTACTGATGGATAAATGAAAATAGTTATAATTCACTGTTCTTACTGGTAGTAAGAGGAGTCTGCAAGGGAATAAAACGGTCTTCAATGTCTGAGAAAACTGCAGGTATCCCATGGACATGGGAACCATTTGTGGTGTTTGCTTGTTCACCTTCCCTTCCAGGTGCAGTGCCAGGTGCCAGTGGCTCCTTGGTTGCTTTCTCTTGGTCAGCATCATCCACGGACTCTATGACTGTCATGATGGTGGCATGATCAGAGAACACTCACAAAAACCACCAGCCACATAATTTCCTGGGCCACAGCAAGCCAGAAGGCACCTCCACCTTCCTCACGCAAAGCACAGAAGGAGGAGAGATGAAGCCCTCTCCTTCTTCCTCCACACTGTCACTGGCT
>WEKY01024918.1:0-13366 GCA_013390045.1 Picathartes gymnocephalus | reverse complement strand
TCATATTTCTTTCTTTTTTCTTTTTTCTTTTTTCTTCCTTTTTTCCTTTTCCCCTTTTTCTTTCCTTTTTCCTTTTCCCTCTTTCTCTCCCTGTCTCACTTCACCTCATCTCCCATCTAGCTAGGCTGGGAATGCCTCATAGCATGAAAATACCAGGAATGTAATGTTAAATAATCAACCATTGTTAGCCAAACAAGAAACCAGATGAGACTGGTTTTGCCATAGGATTCTGGTTAGCTATTTTAGAAGTCTAGAAAGTCCTAATGATTATTTTAGTTGTCAGCCGCTCAGCAGGTTTAGTGTATTTGGGGTTGTGCTAAGCCTGCCTGTTAGAGAAGATGTTCGCATACCACATTGCATTGGAGACATGGAGATTTGAAAAGACTAGGAAATGTGTTCAGACTGGCCAAGTACAGATGCCTAAGTTAGGCACAGTGACTCCTCTTAAGTCCAAGTTCAAGCCACCTCTGTGGCGCTAAGTGTGTATTTTCTGTGTATGGCAGAGCCTGGCTCCCTGCATTATCCATCAAGGCAAGGAGTCAGGATCAAGATAACCATCTGAGCTGCGCCCAGTGTACTTACTCGAGGACAGTAAGGCATATGTGGCAAATGCAGCATTAAATCCAGCTCCTTGTTCCTGCCAACTTCCATCCTCCAAGGGAATCAAGGTGAAAGAAGGGTTATATTCTCTGCCGTGTTTAATTCATGCCTTGTGAGTTTCAGGTATTAACTGATCACTTATATCTCTCACAGATTCTTTAAACATTAAATAATATAGAAAGCAATGTTTCTTTTAAGAATTGATCCAACATGAATCCAGCAATCCAGGGAGCAAGTGGGTGCAAGGGATTTAAAATTGAACTTCCCTGGAATCCACAGAAATTATTAATGCCTAAGTCTCAAGACCATCTATAACATCAATTTAAAGATAGGTCTGTTAAGATTGTTACCTTGCTTCTCTCTCTGATGTAGTTAGATGAGTTCCACACTAAAGTTACCCGTGATGACTGCTCATCAATAAAATTCAACATTCAGATATAATAACACTTTTTCTAAGTACTTCACAATATGAACGCCTTGATGCAGTGGGCCAGAGCTGTGATTTTCAGTAGTCTGAATGAAAAATATATATGGGCACGTGTAGGTTATCTAGGTGAAGAAAAAGCAAGGTGGTGTAAGAAGACTACTTTTACTGAGACAATAGAAGAATGCTCCTTGTCCTGCATCAAGCATTCTCCTAGCCAGTGGTAAATTTTTCAGTAGGATTCAAGATTTGAATTACAGTTCCTATACTGTTAACTTACATCTGGAGTCACAGCTTTGGCAGATCTTTGATCAGTTAAGGGGAATTCAACAGAACAGTGAAGACTTGGGTGGAAGACTTTTTTCAGTCCCCTCTCTTCATCTGATGATTTTCAGCAAATCTTGTGGAGAGAATATTCAGTGGAATTTGTCAGGAAAAGCCATCTTGGATCCCTCGGCCAGTCATGACAGGGGATAAAGGCCTCTACAACATTTCTGTCGCAGGTTATACTGTAAAACTGCAATATGAAGGTGGAAGAGTTATATCTGAGTGAAAGCACAGATTGACTAGGTTGGCTTAAGGGAATTTACCTCCCTACTCCATTAGCTCCACTCACTGCAGTGTAGTTTGTCAAGGATTTATGAACATACAGAAGCCTCATCAGAAAAGACTTATGATACCTGTGCCACATCCATGCGCCACTGAGCCAACGCGTGTATGTGCAGCGTGTTTGATGTATTCAGAATGTGCCTGATTTATCGTATGTTCTTTCATATTTTTCTCTAGGATTTCTCCATCATTCAGATCAAGTCTCTATTGCCCTTACTGGTATGCACTTGTGCGTTTTGGAACAAGTAGAACATCGATGCCCTAAATAGAAAGGGGTGGTTGAAATTCTCTCCCAGGTATCACCCAGAAATTAAGATAACATGATCAAAGTTGTTCCTCTGGACAAAAATGATAATATTCTCTGTGGGGGAAAAAATATAATTTCTTCCTTTCTTTCTTTTTTCTTTGTATTGATTATGTTTAAACAGGAAAGAAATGGCATTTTAACAGCAACTGCATATTGATATTTGCATTAAAGAGAGTGGACACAAAGAAACCATGAATTTCAGGCTGTAGGATGATAAAATGTGAGGCCATATAATACAATGGAAAAGTATACAGAAAATTGCATTTTATAAGCAATATCTATAGAAATATGAACATATAAAAACACATACAATAGTAATAGCAATGCCAGAAAGGAAAGATGTATCAAATTTAATATATTTCCTCTCATCTTCAGTTCCTACTTTTTAAGGTTAGAAAAGCCCTTCTGTGATACCTTCATGAAGAAGAGCAGAGAGTTTTAACATTTTTCATGTCACCAGGTAGAGCTTTTGAGCAGTGATATCTGTCAGCCTTCACTTCAGTTACGGTGGGCCATGCACCAGGTTTACCGGCAGTGTTGGGTCTCTGGTGCCAGCTAGACCACAGTAACATGCAGCTGGAGCTGGAATACAGTGCTTTACAAACCTGGGCAAAGTGCAAAAAATGCTATATCTGAGAAAGGAATATAGGTTAATATAGAATAATGGAACAATGGAATAGCTTGAATTGGAAGGACATTTAAAGACCATCCAGTCCAAAACCCCTGAAATGAGCAAGAACATCTTTGACTAGACCAGGTTGGTCAGAGCCCAGTCCAGCTTTCCCATGAAAGTTTGCAGTCATGGGGCAATCTCAGCCTTCTATTGGGCAGCTGCTGAGAACTGTGGGAGTGGTCAATAAGGGCCTTTGCAAACCTCTGACAAAGCAACTGGGTTGCTCCTGCACATAGGAGACAGGTACGAACTTCCCATCAGCTTTTATAAAGAGAAAAGCAGGTATGTCTCATTTGTGTCTTTAGAAATGGCCTAATGAGCCTTTTTAAAAAAATATGGTTAAAATTTAGATGCTGGGGTATAGTTGGTTCTTGCACCACCAGAGACACCTTTCTGTAGATAATCTGAAAATACCTCTCTATACCAGCTCAATCTGAGTTTAGTAGGGAGGGGTTGTCACTAAGGATGATGATAGTTAATGATGATGATGAGGATGATGAATTCAAAATAATTGTGCCTTTCTCTAGTGGCTAATATAGAACATACCTGCATGCAGTATCTAGTAAAAATAATAAGAGGATTATAGGGGAGCAAGGACATGTTTTGATAAGGAGGTTAAATGCTGCATTAACTGATCATCTGTATTTGTGTAGTTGCTATTAATGCTGCTGCTTGTGTGGTTTAACTGTGAAAGACACACAAGGCAGAAACACAAAAGACCCCTACCACTTTTCTCATCACTTAAAAGCCAGCACAGCTTAGCAAATGGGAATCTCAGGCTCTGTCTGTGTGAGGTGAATGTGGTTTCTTCTCAGGAGGAATGGGTAGACAGGTCAGGAGTTAAATGGTGCATGACCCTTGATTCCACTTCACATAAAAGAGAGTTGAACTCCCCTGCAGCTCCCTGTACTCTGTACTGTATCTGTTTATTTTTTTTTTTTTTTTTTGGGNTTTTTTTTTTTTTTGAGTAACAGTTCTGGAGGGATTCTAGCAGAGACGGAGAAAATTTGAATTTTGTCTGATCTTCCCAGTACACCTAGTAGTTTAAAATCTTATTATGAATTAGACTGACCCAGAGCAATGTTTTCAGAAGCATCTAGTCAGTTTAAGAGAAAAAACCTGAAATTTAAATACAACGTAAGTATCTGGGAGCCTAAGTCCCTTAGGATTTCAGTTTTAAAAAATAAGGCTATTTTTAACTTTCTCTAACTCAACATATCTAATTTCACCTTGAAGTTATCTCAGTCCCACTACTTGCACTTACCATAAAAAACCCCATATTTTGAAGAGAAGAAAAAAACCAATTTTTTGTGCTTCTTTTCCTCCAGTCCTTCTTCAATATTTTATATTTTTTAACACTATGTTTAAAAAAACCCCAAAAAACAACAACAACAAACCAAAAAAAACAAAACAAACAAACAACAACAACAACCAAACAAAACCACACAAAAAAATCCCTGGTTGCAAGTCTTGTCCAGTGCATCAATGAAGTTTGTCAGCTCTTCATCTTAAATTCAATTTAGGCTTAAGCTCTTTTTTTTTTTTTTTTCTTTCAGTTAATGCTCATCTTGATAAACTCCTAAGGGCCAGTTCCTCAGAGAGCTTTGTTAAATCTAATTTTATTAAAATTTAGGATATGAAAATCTTGTTTGCATAATAATCTATATTAAATATTTCTACTTTTTTTTCTTTGGAGACCTCATTTATAATCACTCTATTTTTCCCCACATGTGAAACAAGTTTTGCAGAGCAACAAAGTCTGGCTATGTTGCAGAACTAGACTTCATTTGTTATGGATTTTGCTGCAACTTAGTAAGAACGGTGATGGATATTTTATCATTTCACTGTGTAGTACTGTGAAATGCAGTAAGTTAAGTGATGACAGTCACAAAAATAAGTTTGTCAGAAAAGGATAGCTTCATTCATATAGAAAAAAACCCTCAGATGTTGGTCCTAAAGGTAGATTTTTCTTTTGAACCAAGACTGAATTATCGTTATAACAACCATGATGGAGAGAAGATGTATCAGAGATAAACCTGGAGTTTTTTAACTTTTAAGTAATCTTCCAGTGCCTGTTTTACACTTGTCAGAGAATTTGTATACCTGAAATCTAAGGATCATTGGACACCTGAAGATGAGACAATAATATGTAATAACAATTCTTGTTCTCCAGGGTTGGAAAAGAGATAAAGGATGCTGTAGAAGTAATTAAACACAACACACTCATAATCCAGAATCAATAGCGTGTGATTTATTTTCCTATCATACATCATAAATTAGTAATAGCTAACACAAGTGTCTGGATCAATCTACCCTCCGTTTAATTTTCTAAAACTTTGGTATCTAATCAAAAACAGTTCTCTAGTCTCTCCCATTAGGCACTGGAGGAATACTCAGCTCCAAAGAAAGCACCTGTTTTAGCACTTATTTTTAGCTTTGAAGATAGTTTGAAACGTGGTTTTAACACCTTTGAGCAGGGTGTAGACCAAGTGATCTCCAGAGGTCTCATCCAGCCTCAGCTGGTCTGTGATCCTTTGCCAGTGAAAGCCTGATGCTAAACACAAAAGCGTCTAGAGAATTTTTGAATTTTGGAACTTGTGTGAACTGTGGGCCCAAGCTTCTTTTATAGTTTCTTATAGTCTGGCTAACACAGTTAATGGAAACTGGAGAGGCACGCACTTGGCCACAGGTACTTTTCAGATTAGAGTTGACTTGTGTAAGACTTCCATGGAAGTTCTTGCAGCTGTCTGTTCAAATACGGATGTCTATACTTTGGAACTAGATTCCACAATTAACTTTTAAGAGGGGATTGTAGTTTCCATTTTGCCTCTTGTTAAGTGCCCAAAATATTAAGTCATCAGGATGAAATTGAAACATTTGAAAATCTCTCAATTTCTCCTCAAAATTCAAGAGGAGGAAATTTTGGTTTCCTCATTCTAAGAACTCTTTGGGCTCATTAATCTTGAGTTGTGTTTTTTTTGGTTTGTTTCTTGTTAGTCATTAAGGAAAAATCATCATTGTCATATATATTATATTTCATTTATATTATTTTAATGCAAGTGAAAAACGGTGACTTAAAAGTTCTGAATACAGCAGTTTAAGTTGAGTGATTAAGGAAAATCAGAGATGACCAAACCAACTTCTCTTCTCAACATTTCCATGAAATGCAGAAAAAAATTGTTTGTTAGGGAAACTGCCACTCTGGCTGTTCAAAGGTAGGTGAAAATGTAACACTCCAAGTTGCCATTCACTCCAGGTGTATGCCTCTGACAAGTTTCCTTGCTATTAAATTAATTTTCTTTGGCCACTGAGGTTAGGAATATGTTTCCCTGGAGTAGTGGTTAGAACTCTTACCTGAGTAAGGTCAATTTTTCAATATTTCTTCACAGGTGTTTAATATTTTTTATCCAATTACTGTTTAATTTAGTCAATAGGATTTCATGTTGTGAGTTCATTTCAGTAGAGAAACTGTCCTTATGAGAAAAGTCCTTTCTCATTTATTTAAAACTAATAGCACTAGTAATCAAGGGCTAAATTTAGCACTTAAGTGTTAGATCAAGCCCCAGAAAAGAAGGTTTGGGCCATGATTTGAGCAACTCTCACTTTGGTTATGAAAAGGTCTGATACTGCTTTAATATTAAAAGGTCTAAAATAGGATTAGGCTTCAACAAATGCAGTGAGGACGTGTTCGGTGTGAAACTTGTAACAGTAAAGTCCAGTTCAAATATTTATATGGGACCTTATTTTCTCTCTAATAGTAAAAAATATTTCTGTTTGAAATTACAATGCAAAAATATTTTTAAATAATTAAAATTTTTTACAGTAGCTTTACAAACAAGAATGGTATTACCCTCTCATTGTTATGCACACTTTGAATTCTATACGCAAAAAGGGAAATGGCAAGCAGGAATAATTTTTTTTAGTTGTAAAGCCTCAACTGGTTGATAAATTTCCTTTGTTTGGTTCAGCATATTTTTATATCTTACTGTTAACTATATATAACAAGGACCCAATATTTGTGTTTCTGCTGAATAACCTTGGAGATATTTCATAAATAAGCCGTCATAAGATATGCATGTAGCCACCACTTTTAGTTCTTTCATTCCTCCTGTGATTTTGAGTGTATGTGTGTGAGAGAGTGGCATTTTATATTGACTGAGACAAGCATAACAACCTCCAGTGGCTCAGCTGCCATCACAGTAATTCCACATCTCATCCAGTTTGTGAAGAAATGTAACTCTGCACTTTCGAAGTTTTGATATAGTGGAAACAGAATGGAAGGACCATCTGAAACATCTGGTTAAGGTAATACAGTGGGGCATACTTTGCAATACAAAGGTTTGCTGCTACCCATCACCCCCACTGCTTGAGGGAATTCGTGGCAAATTCCGAGAAGATAATGTGATGGTTGGTGTGACGCAGAGTAATGATGCAGATCTGGATAACAATCAGAAAGATGGGGATCTTGTCTGTGGGTCATAGTGCTCCTGCAAGTTTTTTCCTTTAGCTGACTTTAGATCTTTGAAAACTTTTCTTCTTTATAATACAATCATACTGCATGAATATGTTCTGAGAGGCTCCTGCTCCCTCCAAGCATGGCATTTTTATGAAACAAAACAAAATAAACAAGCAAAATTTTTCAGCCAAAAAACTGAATACTACTGTTAACCTGAGAGGAATCAAATTGCTCCCCACCAAAGCATCTCACCTAATTTTTTCTAAACTGCCATCTCCCACATAGGCATGGAACAATCCATGGATCCAATTGTTCTCTGCATTTTATGGTTTGCAGTTTATCCCTTTTCAGGAAGTCACCAGTCTAATGCATCATCTTCATGTATATTGTGCTCATTTTACTCAAATATTATTATACGGACAGTGAAATGTGTCTTTCATTAAAAATTTGGCAAAATTATACACTTACAGAATTATCAAAATAAACTGAATAAGATTGATCAATAAAGTAACCAGAGAAATCTTGAAAAATCATATATATTGTTCAGGGATTTCTGTTCTTATGACTTATATTTATCATGATATTCACTAGACATGCTGCCTCACAAGCTCTTACTGAATTTATCCTTCTCTGCGAGGCATAAGACAAGTACTAATCTCTCAAGGAGTTAATGTAGATTTTAATTGGGTTTTACTGCTCAGCATTTAAGGTTGCAGTTACCAACGGCTTTCCTTGCTGTTTGTGCTCTGACTTACTGGCTTTCCTTAGTGGTGTGATATTTAAATCTGTGATTTACTGTCACGGAAAGGCAATGCAAGGGGCAGGTAAACAGAGTTTTAACTTCGTAGGCATGTGTATGTGTGTCTATACACACACGTGCATGACACCCTAATGTGCACATCGATGGTTTTCCCGCATGTCTGTGCTAATACTGGGTTTATGGCAGTACCAATAGGACCTTTCTCCACAGCTCAGCAATGTTCCTTAAGAGTAACACAGGAAGAGTGTTCCTAATCATGGAAATAACTCATCAGTTTATACTCATTCCCTCCTGAGCTGACACTGCCAGCTCTGGTGTGAGCAGATGCCCAGGAGAAAGTGAACCCAGACTATTGATTCACTAAGGTTAAAAAATTGAATTTTCCTTTTGAACACGTGAGTCATCTGGCAGACACAAAGACAGGTAAAGTCAGGAAAATATCTCTGAAGTGTTAGATGTCTTTAAGGGTTATAAATGGGATCATGAATTGTGGCTAAAAGTAGGTCTCTTTCTTTTAGGGTTTCTAATACTTGTTTGTTGGTATCTAAATGAAGTATATATTTTCTGACAACTTTTCTTCTCATTTGGGCATGAAAATGACATTTCATTACAGCTGGCAATTCAGAGTTTGTACATAGTGTTGACATATCACAGGATGAAAAACTGTTTTCAGCCATCTTATGTATCAAATAAAAAGCCTAACTCTGTAGTTAAAGCTTCTGAAAAGAACACAAAGCATTTAGACTTTTCTCTTATTGTGTCTGGGACTAAATGCTGAGATCCTTTGGATGACAGCATGGAAAAAAGTACTGCAGGATAAGTTAGAATGTGGACAAGGAGCATATATCTTAATTTATAGACATTGTTGTAATATGCACCGTTCCTACACAGGAGGTGAAAGATGGTTTATCTTTGTTTCCACTGAGTAACGTATCATGTTTCAGTGTTCCTTTTGCCTCTGTATTCTATAACTCTATATTCATACTCCACCACCAAAATTCAGATTATTAAATAATATAGCAGGTTGAAAATCATTGTTCTCTACCTTTTGCCTCCAGCTGGGATAGCATACGTCATGTTGTTTGGCACATGCTTGATGGAGAAATATTTGAGCCCCACTGCAGTGTGGAATGTATCTCCCACATCTTTGCAAAGTGCTCAAACTACTAAGATGTTAATTTAAAGAAACGATGACAACCATTAATCTGCTTGAAAGGAGAGGTGGAAACCACTGCAGAGCATAGATATCCCTATTACTATAAATGCTTATTAGCCCTTTTTAAGGTTGTCTTCTAGAATTAGATCCCCCAGGAGACCTGAGCAGAAGAAAGCCTAGTTGCTGCATTGTAATCAATATTAGGTGTGAGTTAGGCTGCTCATCCCTGCCAAGCCTTAATACAGTTATAGGTACCTGGGGAACTTTAAACTAAAGAAGTCAGGTGGCAAAGGATTTTAAGCTCCTCGGACATTAGGGGTCAGCTAAGGATGACAGTTTAAGTGCTTACTGTACATTTTGTGTAAGTCCTAGATTAGATACTCAAGTCCTTATATCCCATTGGGTCCTAAGACTTTGATGCATTGCTCTAAGCCGAGGCATTTAGCTGACATGCTTAGTCACTTAAGCTCCTGATAGAGGGAGAGTAAGGCCACCTGTAAACTGAATCACTCTTTTGAGTTCTCCATCTTTGTCAATTGACTGCAGGAGAAACACGGGGAAAACAAGTTTTCAGATATGGGTGTTCTTCAGGTATGACTTTAATACTTAAAGTTGGGCTAAATCTGCCAAAGCATCATCACTTAAGGCTGAAAGCCACAGAGAAACTTTGTGATGAGCAGGAATACACAGTCAGCTCACAGAGTCAAAAACCCACTGCTTTAACCTACACAGTGTGCCCACACAGTCACCTTGTTAGTATCTCCCTGCCACAATTCACGTGCCTTCATGGCTGCTCTGATCCAGCAGGAATATTTGGAGTCTTTGTTAAAGCAAAACTGGCACGACTATTGGATGAAAGTTAGGACAGCACATGAATGAAGAGTGACAAAACATATTCCACATGCATGCAAAATTGTTGCTCAGAGTACAGTTTTATCTCTTATTCTGAGTTGTCAGTGCAGCAGAAAAAGATTTTCTTTCATTTAAAAGTTACAAAGTGTTGCTATCTATTTGATCTGGAAGTCAGCCGTTGCTGCCAGACCACTGCATCTGTAGCAGCAGCATCTCAGAGTGTTCAGTTTACTGAAATATAGGCTGGCATTTTGCATTGTTAAGACTACATAAAAAGCTTTAGCAAACTGCCAAGACCCATTTCCCCTATCCCCCCACTTAAAGAGTTACCTGGGCTTATATCACTGCTAATGTGAAACACTTGCTCACAGCAGCAAGTGGCAATTCTGGGTACATCAAACCCCAGGTGAAGAGTAATTATGATTCAATGCCAAGATTAATGTTGTCAAAATTTTAAAATATGGCTGACATGACAAAGCCCCCCTGTTGTCTGAGGATAGCCAAGACACAAATGCATTAGAACAACTCCAGCTTTTCCCTTAGCACTCTTAATGCTGGGCAAATCTCTAGCTGGTTCTCAAATAATTATGAAAAAAAGCACTGGAGGGGAAAAAAAAAAAAAAAGAAAAAGAAAAGGAAAGAAAATAAGGACAGATGGGATGAAAATAAAATAGAATCGCCTATTTCATGCTCAAACTGCTATGTGGGGGCAGAGGGAGAGGAGTGTTGAAAGAAAAAACAAATAACTTTAGTTTAAAAGTGCCCATAGTTAGAAATGTTTGTGACTTCAATGGGAAATATATTCCAGAGAGTTCTGCAAGCTCTTTGATGAATGTGTGGAATTGTCTCCTTGTCTCCTCATTACCACTTAAAAAAAAAAAGGGGGGAGAAAAAAAGATCTGACAATTCAAGTGATCGTCTTTAGCTTCTGTTGTTTTCCATTAGCAACGGGAACATAACCCTTTTACTGAAACACAAAACGTGGTTTCCAGAGCTACTGCTGAGTTTTGCAGCATGCCAGGACCTGATTCACTTGTTCCAAGAGCAGCTCAGAAAAGGTGGTTAGAGACAGTTTTCAGTACTTTATTTGTCCCAATTATCTGTTCCTGCCTATTAGAGTGAATGAAACATCATGGCATTGTTTATCACAGGCTTTACGTTCACTAATAACACTGTTGTTTATTACTTGGAACATGCTGCACACAGTCAATGTGGGTTCCTTCCTGCTAATCCCCACAAGCTTTCAGACCCATTTCTTTTTTATTTCACAATAAAACTGCACAAATCTGAGTCAATGTAGCTTTCTACCACAGTTTTTCATTTGAAACTTGCCTGCTATCATATGGACGAAGGTTTCTGGCCTTATTTCAGAGCTGTACTTATTTATAATCCAGACAAATCAAAATCCAGCACCATATCCCCCCAGCTATTTTTAAAATGGGTGTAAATTCAATGACTCATAATTGGCACCTTCTGAAAAGTTCAACTCTGTTTCACTTACATGAACAGCGCCTTTGACTCTATCTTTGGTCTTTTTGGTCCCTTGTAATCCGATCAAGTGCAGGGAAATACATAAGAAGTTGGACAAGATCCAGTGCAGATCGAGCTCCATAGTCTAATGGGAGACTAGGAAGACTTTCCTAAACGTAGAAACAGAGCCAATAGAGTCAAAGTTTATGAGAATGGGTCCTCACTAAATTAAGATCTAGTATTATGGAGAACTGGGTAGAATTTCTGACACCAACAGAAACTTCTTGCCTCTTGCCTCTTGCATCTTACAGTATGCAGAGATTTTCACGTATTTCATAGCATGGACACCTAAATATGACAGTTCTGCAAAAGTCATTGGACATAGCACCATCCTGGCAGTGTAGTAAAAGCTGCTGGCAGGTGAGGGCTCTGCCCCAGTGAGCCCTCTCACACAACAAATTAATCACAATGTGATTGTCTATCTCCTTTTCACATGATCTGATGAACACTTACTTAATCAAGGGGACAGCTAGAGCATATCCCAAGATCCTTTTGGGACTTTACTGAGATGAATGAGGACATTTTCCCCTAAAGTGAACATTATAGGAAAAAATGTGTAAAGCAATCTATAACAAAAGGTGGTTTTGTGCAGGATGGGGGATGTGGTTGTTGTTACTGTTGTTTTGTTTTGCATTGTGGAAACATTTCATTTCCATGGAGTCAAATACTTTTGTTTCAGTTTGATAAATAATTTTATTTCTACTTTCCAGTGTATTTGGTTTTCCCCGCTGAGATTATCCTCATATGCATATCCACATAGCAATTATACTTACTCACTTAACATTACAAAATAAAATCTGTATCATGTGGGATTACCATTAATGTTTTTAAAGAAACCAAAGATCAACATTAGAAATACATATTTATTTGTTTCTCTTTATTAAAATAGTTTTCCTTTAGAAAAAGATAATGTTTCAGCATTATTTGAATAAACTAGAAAGGTCAAAATGATTTGCTTTAACAAGCTACAATTTTCTCTGAGTAAGAACTTAATCTATATAAAAGCAATTACAAAGAGAAATTTCTAAAGAAATGGACATTTTAATGCAAAAATTATTTGGTACAGGGTTAAAAGCTTTCCATAGTTGTGAATATGTTCCATAAGGTGACACTATTTGGGGGATATTTTCTTAGAATTAGGCATCTATCAATTATATTTTTGTGTTTTATTAACAATGACAAATACATTATTTGTGAGTTTGGATGTAAACTCACAAATAATGTCCACAAAAATGTCAGACATATAACATGACTGGGCTGTAATCTATGACTAGGAGTCCTGCAAAGTATTGCAATGTGAATAATAGAGAGCCAGGTGTCAAATTCCCCCTTCATGCTCTAGAACTGTGGACTGAGCTCTCACAGTGTGTTTTACAGCTGCATGTCAATCTGGGCCATTACAGTAAATGATCACACCACATGCTTCTCTAAAAAGTGACTTGGTTTTCTAGACCAGTTGACAGGAATCACCTTTACTCTCTAAAGAGGAAGAAGTCCATAGATTAAAGGCAAAGAATGTGCCTGCATTAAAATAAGATGTAGCAAATACATGCTGCCTTTATTTTAATTAGTGGCTTTGCAGCAGAGCAAGTTCCAGACAAGACTGTACACGCCAACCAAGTCCCCTTGGCCTTGATATTAGAATTTAGACTGATAGTTCTTGCTAAGGTCTGTCACAACACCTTCATTGACATTCCTACCCATCCTAGAAACACTGAAGGTATCAGGAGTTTCTAGTCTCATGGCTGGAATAAACCTCGTGAGGTCAGNNNCTGTCAATAGCAGGGCTAATCCCGATGTTAGATGAGGTTGCAGGGGAATGGTACTTCGCAGTCACATCTCCAGATGCAGAAACAAAGAAGAGTAATTATGTATTAAAACTGATGCAGTCATGTGCAATCATTTGTTTTGTTGTTGTTTTTAAACACACACTTCCCTGTACTCCTTCGGAGATACACTTCTGTCATAGTCTCCCATTATAAATATAAAAATAAATAAA
>WEKY01024916.1:341985-423108 GCA_013390045.1 Picathartes gymnocephalus | reverse complement strand
CTTAGTAATTGGATCATGACAAAACCATATCAGCAATGGTCAAAAGGGCAAACATTCTTTTTTATCTATGCCAGATTTCTGAAGACTTTGGTTGGTCTTTTCTCTGTGGTAATCACGACACCACTTACATCAGCCACAGACTGTGTTCTGCAAAATGTTGTGAACTCTAGTTCCAGTTATATTTCAATTGAAATAGCACATGATTAAGTTAGACTGATGGAGAGTCAGAGGGTTATTTATACTCTACAATATACTTCAGAAAGTTTTTTCCATTTTTCTAGCTAATCATTACTCTCTACAGAGTTTGATTCTGCAGAGTTCTCAGTGGCTATTGGTGTAGCATCTCAGGGACAGGAGCTGTGGTGCCAGTGACACAGATCTTGATCTCTGTGCACTTTTAACCCAGCACATGAGATTCCCAGTGTCACTTGAGTTCAGCAGGTGACTGCAGCCACAGAACCGGCTCTCCACAGCTGATATGAGGAGCTGTGCCCAGCATGGTCTTAGAGCAGGAGAAAGGCAGCGTCTTTCCCAGCAGTGTCTGTTGAAGGCATCAGAAGCAGGGGAAAGTCATGCAAGGTTCCTCAGGTTTTATTCAAATTGCTTAAGACTTGGCAGGTCTGTTAAGATCTCAGTGCTGGCAGACACATTGTGTGTACATCTGAGGTTTGGTATATTTATGTATATAATGTGTGTATGCCCAAGCAATGAAAATTAGTCAGTCCAGTGTTTCACCAAAATTGAAACCCAAACAGAAATTTTGTGTTGTTAAACAAATCCTTTACATTTATTTTAAAGTGTTTCATTTACTTTTTTTCTCTCCTGAGCCAGAACTGAAGTACAAAATCCTAATGCTTACTAAAGAGGATGTTTTTCTGGGACCTTTGCACCTATTTTGTGTAACCTGAGCCTGTTTTGCATAACCAAGAGAGTAATTCATCTATTTTGGATAACTATCCAGGCTGAAACTGTTGAGTGCTCATAGTTTAGTTGAGTGATAAAAAAGTGTCTTAATTTTTTTCAGTATTTATAAAGGTATATGTGTAGTGGTGAAAATTATGCCAAGTGCAAGCTCTTGAACCCATCTTTTATATCTTTCCTTTACTGACGTATCAGATACAGGTTTCCATAGCCTAAAGTGACTTTCTAAACTATATTTCAGACCACAAACTTTAGGTTATGGATTGAAAAAGTTCTAAAAATAGCATAGGTGTTGAAGTTTCTACAAAGGGAGAAATACAAAATGATCCAGAGGAGGGACAGGTGACTGGCATAGGATTCCCATAGAGGCTGTGGCGTCTCCATTCCAGGAGATACTCAAAAACCCTCTGGATATGGTCCTGGGTCACTGGCTCTTGGCCCAGGATTACTGGACAGGAACAAAACGTGCCATTTCCTTGGTCTCCATGTTCTGGCTGCTTTCACTTGTGTATGTCTGAGTCATCCTGAAATCCTTTCTAGGAGAAACAAAATGGAATGTTCCCAATCTGAATTGTTTTGACATCAGAATTTCTTTCATGTAAGGAGCAAAAAACATATTAACTAAATCTAAACTAGTTTTTTAAGTGAACTAGTTAAAATACATTACTGCAGAGAAGCCATTTTAGTCACATTTTAAATGGATATCTTTTATTTTGGTAACTGTCTGGAAAACTTCCCTTATTTCTTCACGTGACTAGACAAAGACTGAGAAGACTTGACTACTTTTCTATGAGCTAGCAGAAAAATCAGGTAAGTACAAAAACCTCAAAAAGATTATATATATTTTTACCACAAATGTAGTGTAATTGCATTAATTGAAACTGTTCCTGATTACAGGATGCTGGTGACCTAAACCCTTGTATTAAACTATTTTTAGGTCTTCATGTGTTACTTAAAATTAATGTTTCTATGAACATAAAATTAATTAGTTTGATAAATAATCCTGTTAGGGGTTCAAATAAAAAAAGTGTGTTAGCACTTGGAAAGAAATTTCATTTGCCAGTCACACTAATGCATTATTCTAAGTTAATTTAAATGCTTTCTTTTTTTTTTATTTGCTAATGTTTTTCATTTGAGTTCTGACCATTTCCTGATGTTTCAATTCGGTTTTTTTCACAGCCATGTTACAATGAGCATCAAGTTGAGATCAATTGTTAGTAAAATTTATGACACTGTTACTCAACCAACCCTTAAGCTCTATTTGACTTCATACTATTTCAGATGACATAATATTTCAGATGACTTGATGTATGCAAACAGATACCTAATTTAGCTTCTGTACACATGTACTTAATGAATGTAATGACATTTATGGAACTAGTCAGACTTTTTTCAATGAAGCATTTTCTGCTCCAACTGAAATTGTGCCAAAACTGGAACATTTTGGCAACAAAATTGGCTTTATTGAAGTTTCACAGGATTATTTCTAAACTCTAGAATAGGTTTCCTGGAAGATGAGAGCAAAAGATGGAAAACCTGAATTTCTTGAGCCAAACATGAACATTTGGCCAAAGTCCCATTTTTGCCAAAAGTTTTGGCACACTTTCATTCCACATTGACACAAAAATATTTTCAAAGAACAGCACATAAAATAAGAGGCTTCCCTACATAGTCCTAGGTCCTTGTTGGAATTACCATTTAGTCTGTAGCAGTCTCTCTTGGTTTATAACCTGCTCATAATTTACACCTCTTCAGTTGTGCTATGGTTAATTGGAAAACCTAAAAAATATTGTATTTGCAGAGGAAGAGACTGTTTGGTGGAGCAGGGTTCCAAATTGCTGCAAACTTTCTCCACAGACTGGATGGCACTGAATTTTGATTAAGACAAAGGGGAAGGAAGTTGGCTCCTGCCAGAAGGAAAAGAGAACCCAGGATGAGGGTGTGGAAGGAGCCTGCAAGGCTGGGCTGTGGATCATCCTGACAAGGAGAATGAATGGCTGTGACTCCCAGTGGGAATTAGGTAGTTGTTCCTTTTGAATATTCACTCAGATGCATTCTTTCATCTTAAAATGCCCAAGTACTTTTAATAAATCTCAGTCTGGGGGACTGAAACAGACATATTGCAGAAAGAAAGAATTAAGATGTCTTAAGATAAAAGTAGGAAGCCTGAACCTGGTTTGATAAAACAAGGGTAATTGATGGTTCAGAGGAATCAAGCTGATCAAGCCAAAATTGCTGAGGGACATACTTTAAATACAGGTTTAATTAAATGATTTGGAAAGAGGACTTCGAAATTTAGGGAAACCAGAGATGGAGATCTTGCAGCGGTGAAAGAAGGGAGATATGACAGGGTATGACAGATGTGAGCATAGATGTTTCAGCAGCAAAATAACAGATTAAGCACAGTCTAGAGAAACAACATAGATATGTAAGAGAAGGACCAGGGAAAGATGATTCCTAGCTCATAACCATGGAAATAAAAATAAGCGGAAAAAACAGGATAGAGTAACCTGAATACTTGGCTTTTCACAATTAATTTGCTGCTGTTGCTTGTGCACTTAAGGAAGGACTGTGAAGACTCTAATCATTCTCTCACCCACTTGCAACTCCAGGAAAAAAGATTAAATGTGATTTTTTTTTTTTTTAATGCACTTTGCTTTGAATATGTGTATATGTAAGTAAGAACCATCCAGGTGCCCCCTCATTTAATAACCAAATTCAAGACTTTCCTGACATAAATTAGTACTCCATGTTCAGTTCAAATGCCAGCAAACAATGATCTGATTTTCTGAAATGGAAAGTGCAAGACATCTCAGAATAAACATTGTATCTTATGACATAGCAAGAATCAGACATTTATCACAGTGCTGCCAAAGTACAGAGAAATTGCAAATGATTTAGGTAATTTCAAATTACTTCTGGGGCAAGCAACCAATCTGAGCGATCTGAAAACTGAGCTGTTTAAAAAGAGAGTTCTCAAACATAATTTTTTCATTTCAGCAAGCTGTAGCAGTAGCATGACAATCTGACATCTAATCTAGCAGCAGCTTTTGGTCTAATACAGTGACTATAGTTAAAATGTTTATAAATATTTTGTCTGGTAAATCTAGGTGACTGTGCTAACAGCACAGGAGGCTGTACCTGTGGTAGTTAAAAGATTGCAGGCAGCTGTTTGACTATGGAATTGTCAGTGTGCCTGAACTGACCTGACAAAAGCATTCTACATTTAATCAGCAAAAGAGTTCACATGCATTCCACCAGAAGACATCCCAGCCCCCACCTTGAAGTTAATAGGACATCAAATTTTGGTACAAAGTGTTTAAAATTTCTTGGTCCTAGTGAGTTCTTTCCAATCTAAGAAGGTGTAAGAAGTAATACGTGTCCATACTACTTGGTTAATTTACCAAATGTCAAATTAATATCTGTTTTATGCAACTGAACAATCAGTTGGAGCATCTTACAGACACTGTCCTGAGAACAGGGATGGACAGCTGGGTGAGCTCAGCTTGCACTGTAATTCAGGCATAATGAGCATGTGTAGAAGTGCACATAGATCATGGCTAGGAAAAAGCAGTGCAATGCTTCCATTGTGGCTTCAGCTCCTGGCCTGGCCTGTCAGCAGTGTTCCTGAACTAAGACACGGGGAGATCTAGTACCTGACACAAAGAATATCTGTACTAAGTGCTATAGTATCCATCTCCCTTCTTCCCTCACATACTTCTGCTACTGTAAAATTGTCATCCAATAAGGTTAGAGAAAGAGTAAATTATTGTTAATCTTTCAGATACCTCTTTCTTGTCTTTCCTGATCCCTTTTTTTTTTTTATTTAATCCAAAAAGAAAATCCCCCCAAAAATTATTTCAAATAAATAATCAAGTCTCAGACCACTTAGGTTTTCATTTAAGAGGAAGGTGAAATAAATTAGTTTGGTACTTCATAATATGTATTGATCTACTGGACAGATTTACAGTACAATACAATTTAATTTATAGAGTATCTCATAATACTGACATCAACAAAATTACTTACAGTGAATTTTAAACACATTATGATAGCATATCCATTGACTAACTTAGAAAAATATCTTTGCTTTATATATATTTTTTAGAAAAGCTGAGCAAAGAAAGATGTGGTTTATCCTTGAAGAAAGGAATTACAAATATCAGGATAATGATGAGACAACATCAGTTTATCAACAAATATCTGGAAGCAGCAGCTAATAGGTATGCTCAGCTTTCAGGGAGTTGCGATACAAAATTCCCATGGTAAGTTTCTTCCTCTCTTATCCCACAGCTTGGGAAGATGTTTTCTCCATAATTTGTTCAGTCTAAAATAAAGAAGACATATATTTGAAATAATTTTTTGCTTATTTCTGTGGAAAGCAATTTCTACTGAAAACAGTTATGCTGGATTCTGCACCTGGGATAGTGTAATCCTGGATGTACTTATGAACTGGGGAACAAGAGGCTGGAATGCAGCCCTGAAGAAGGAAATGTGGGAGTTTTGGTTGATGGTGAGCTCAATATGAGCTCAATTTTCAATTTCAAACAGAAGCAAGAAAATATACACCTAAAAAATCCTAATTTAAAACATATAAAATGAAACAAAGGATGACACCAATCCATTTTTGATAACATAGTGGTTGAGCAATTTCAAATTTATATGGTCAACCTTGACAACAGGAAAAGTCATTACAAATAACCAATGTTCTTTGTGATCAAACCCACAAAAGGCGGAGCATTAACTTATTGTGAGAGCACCAGAACTGTGACTGCAAAGCGAATGAATGTATTTGTTATTAATAATTATATTGATAATTATATAAATAAATTCCAAATATTTATTAGTTTTAATGAAATAGTGTTTTATCACTTCTTCCATGCGCACTTTGGTACACAAATGTACTGAATTCATGAGCTGGAGTATCTTTGCTTGCTCTTACCTCCTTCTTCCCTTTTCCCAGGTCGTCCATGACCTATCATGGTGAGAAACTCAGAAGTTAATGCACCCGCTGTAATAACCCTTTCCAACCCTGCCCCAGCCTGTCCAGATTTGCATAAAATGAAATCCTGGGTGGGCCAGGGACAGCTCTTACTACATTTAATTACTGCCATCAATAAGAGAGTTCCCCCTTTTGGAAAGGTGCATGGCCAGAACAGCAGGAACAACCCTGTACTGTCACAGGCATAAATCTGATCATCTTTCTCTCAAGCTCCACCCCTGCATTACATGTCCATACAATTTCTGTCATAAATATTTATATATGACCAATCAGCTAATGAGAATTAGGTTCGGTAAAGCTATTCTGAATATCTTTCTGTATTTTCATTATTTCTTTCATTGACCTGCACTGTAGTGATTTCTTTTTCCTCAACATTGCAACTTACCATTTTTCAAACTTTAATTCCAAAGTCATTTGATTCTGGGCAGGGGAGAAAGCCCAGATAAATACTGCTCTGCATGTACTAGCTGGTGTTTATATCTATACTTCAAGAGTCTGCTGATTTCTGGAGATATAAGTTACTCTTCAGGATGATAATTTTCCCAGACTCTAGTGCAGGCTTCTTAGAATTTTACTGAATGTGGACAACAGTATTTGTTCAGCATGGGGAGTACTGAAAAATAAATCATGATGAATTTTCACGTTTTTTTATGTCTTAACTAGCACCATAATTTTCCCCTTCTCTGTTACTATATCCATTAGAAAATACGACAGTCACAGACAGAGTAAAATAAATATCAGTTTTCAAAAGGGAAGAATTCAATATAGGCAGTTTAAGGATTAAATAGCATTGAGTAGTTTCTTTTCTACCCTTTTTGCAGTGGAATAAATGACCACAGAAGTTACAGGCAGTTGAGAAAGTAGCACTCTACTCTGCAATTAGAAATGATGGATAAAATGAGAATAGAACTGCAAAGCTGTCATTTTCAGATATTAAAAAGACAAGCATTTTTCTAAGCTAACTGAAAAAATTATTTGCTCATCTACTTATTCTGCTTAGATGTCAAAATTGTAAAAGCTTTATAACATTTAACATTTTAATGGTTCTCAAAAAATAGCAAACTTAGACCCAGTTTTCCTCTCATTGAACATGGTGAGAATTTTTTCTAGAATCTCAGAACATGATGACTTGGAAGGGACCCATCAAGATCACTGAGTCCAACTCCTGGCCCTGTGCAGGACACCCAAGAATCCCCATGTGCCTGGGAGCATTGTCCAAATGAACTTCTTGAACTTGTCTTTGAACTCAAAGTCGACTCAGACCCTTGGTTTGAAAGGAAATTAATATTTTATGAGTAGATAACATAATGCTACAGTTATTACAGAATTAATATATATAGATTAATATATTACAGAATATTATGCTACAGTTCTGGTGCCATAAATTTGGAGTTAAAAGTAACACTTGTTAGTCATAATAAATTTTGATACATTTGCTTATTTACATTCATCTTGTGCTTTCTTCCAGTTTATGAACTTTCTAAACAGTTTGTGACTGTGATCTGTAAGTCAGACATCCAGACTCCAGGAATGAACCACACAAAACTCTCCTTAAAAATGAGGCCAAGGTCAACTTTCCCTTTCCCCATTAAACCCATGTTAGGCTTTTTGCTGCCTAGGCTCAAGGGGAGAACATTCCCTCAAGGTTATGACCTTTGCAGTGAGTTAGGAGAGTTCCGAGCTTTATCTTGGAAGAAGGGAGTTTCCCTAGATGGGCCCCAATGTTTTAGATATACGGTCACTGCTAAGCAACAAAGTAGCACAAAAAACCCTGTTTCAAAATTCGCATTTTTTTATGAGAATTGGTCAGCGAGAGCTCACCTGCTAGAGTACGCGAACCAAAAAACTTGTCTTCGAAAAGACAGCTGAATATGACAGTTAAAGAGAGATCAGAAAGGTGAAGGGTCTAGGCTGGGTTCTCAGCTCCTGGAAGCACCGTGGTCACATTGGAGTCAATGGATCAGTGGGGGTTTCTCCGTGCAAGGGGCTGGCCATCCAAAGGCATTGAAATATCTCCCAGGGCTTGTTCTACCAAAGCCATTTTGCAGCTCTCCCAGCACAGGACAAACTGTGCACTGTTCTGCAGAACTTACTACGTGCAAGGAAGTCCTCAGGCTGCCACCCAACACTGAACCGATGAGTGTTCAGGTCCTGATGAGCAGCCAGTGCAGCACTGCAGTGAAAGGTGACGGTGTCTTTCCCGAGGGATCCTGTGCCATGGGAGCAGCTGAGCGTTGTGCTGCTCTGCCTGCCTGCACTTCTCCTTGTTTGGGACATCACCCCTGAGATGTGTGTTGGACTAGATGCCTCTGTCACTGCATTCTCAAATTCCTGAGAAGTGACAACATTAAAAATGTTGGCCCTTATCTAAATACTTCTCTCTTTCTCCTGCAAAGGACATTAAGGAGATGTCTGTGTCAGTAGTAAGGAAAGCAGGGAGCCACTTGTAATCCCCACATTATTGTCTCAAATTGTGAGTTATGGCCCCACCAGCCACAATTCTGCCCAACTACATGGAGCCTCTGTCTCTGTATCACTCTGTAGCAGCATCTTCCACAGCCACAATAATTTTATACCATGTTTCAATATTTTTTTCCCCAAGAGCAAACCTAATGTTTCTACCTGCCCTTTAATCACTTCTGGTTCATAGCAATCTGTGTCAAAGAACATTACAGCAATAATATATAACGCTAGGGAACTCTGATATTATGTAAACTGCAGCATAATACTTAACATATTAAATTCAATTTTTCAATTTAGCTATTCTCTGTCTGTTTTACTTGGCTTTAAACTAGACAAATTTCCAGTGCCAAATGCAGCAGTAGGAACTGACCACCTAGAGCACAAGGTTAAGGAAATGAAAAAATGCTGTGTATTTGTTCTGAAGCAAAAACCTCCTTCTCTTCAGCGAAGGAACTTTATTGATTATAAACCACACTGCTTTAAATTAAATAAAATGGAAATATAATGAGCTATTGTGGAATGAAGTATAGTTTATGTAAGGTTTTTAAATCTCATAAACTCTAAGGGAGGTCACTCTTCTGCTAACAGAATTTTCCAGGCTTCTCTACAAAGGAAAAATTTATCTGTAAACCTGGCAATTTTATTATAAAGCCAGTACAAGTAGTGAAAAGAAGTTGATTTCAGTTCATTCGAGGCCCTTTTATTTCTGCATATTTGCCCTGTCTGTAAATAACATCATCTTGACAGTGTTACATCCTTTGTGGCTCTGTGGAGCAAGGCCCTGGTTCAGCTCTGCAGTCAGAGCTCCAGAGGCTCGGCCTGCCCAAGCGTGCAGAAGTCACCAGCCACAGCTTCAGTGCCACACGGGCTCCTAACTTCATCAGCATCTCTCTCACTGCTGTAGCATGAAGCTACAGCAGCAGCTCGTGAAGGAACAGCTTCCTCCCCTTGCCCAGACACCAAAGGTGACCAACACCTCTGGAGTTATTCCAGCTCCTGTGAATGTCATCAGTGGGAATGAACATCCACAGATGAGAGACAAAGCACTGAGGCAGGGTGGCCCTGCTGTCTGTTTCTGACGAAACAAAGTACATACTTGTTTCTAAGTCTTCTAGCTCAGTGTATTTCTAATGCTTACTCAGCCACCTAAAACAAAGAAAAATTTAGGTGTAAATGCACTCAAAAATGTAGTAGAATAATACTACCTGTCTTGGAGTCATTATGATGCTTTTTCAAGTACAGGTACAGTTGGTTGGACGGTGTAATTATCTAGTTTAAAATATGTACCTTAACTGAAGTTCTTTTAAACAAAATAATTCCATTACAGTTTGTGTGCTGGAGAACAGCAATAACATCATGGGTGCTAATCTGTGATCTCTCTCCCATACTCTCTGATATAAACCCAAAATTTAATATGTCATTCAGTATAGATTTCAGTCTGTCCTTTTTGTCCATTGAAGAAGCATGACTGAAGACTCCACCATTTCCAGCTCCCATGTAATGAAAAAAAATTTCTATTTTCCCATTTATTTTAAAGTTGCTTGACCTGCATACTTATATTACTGCATACTTGTGTGAAACACAAGAGGTTTGTTTAAGTAACAAGTAAGCTCAGAGAGGAACAGAACCATAGGAAAAGGAATACATAGTACATGTTAATTCCATACCAAGTATGGAATTATCAAGTCACTTAAAAATGCAGAAAATTAATCTCAGCCAGAATTTTACCCAAATTATAACAGCTTTGAATAAGCACTTTCCAAACCAATAAAAATGTCAGTCTTCTTCACAGAGCTCCTCCCTTCTCTTTAGTTCATGGTGGAGTAGTAGCATGACTGGCTGCTGCAGTGGCTTTGTTCCACTGCAGTGGCTCCACGCCTGGTAGATATGGGATATCACCAGGAGCAAGGAGATTTCTGTAAAATTAAGGAAAGAAAAGATACCATATTAAAAAGCCCGTAAGGCACCAGCAGATGCTGGTTTGCCGTGTCCCTCCTCAAGGAAAGCAAGTAAAAAAGCTGTGTTATCTCTTGGATGACACTCATGAATGAAAGCGTCAATATTTGTGCCTCATTTTAGAGAGAGTGAATAGCAACAGACCTTTCAAGAGGTCTCAGAAGAAGAACCCACTACACTGTAGATCTAGAGTTATGTTAAGATAGAGAGAATTGTGTTAAAATGAAGAAAGACCAAAAGACTGAGAACAGGCATTACTGGAAAGGCCATGGGGGTGAGTTATGTATTAAGTCTCAAGTCAGCTCAGAATTACTACCTAGACCAATGTGGAAAGATTTTTTAATACCTTTTTCTATAATGGTAGAGAAAATTAAATTCTAGTAATTTTACGGTTAGCACATTCTCGAAGTGTTATTTTTATTCACAGACATGGTTCCTCTCAATATATTTTACTAAGCTCCACTTCAGCAGATTGGTAATTGTGGCTTCCATCCAACAAAGCACACACAGAGGTGAACCTGTGAGCAGTTGAATGGATTTTAGTGAAGTACAGATATGTTTAAGGTGTTCACACACTTTTAACTGCTTTGCTGGACTATGGTTTGGATGAACGTGTCTATATCACTCCACCAGCCAGTACAGCAATGCAATGGAGCCATTGAAAAGTTAATGTGATTGTTAAGTCATTGGAAACACAGGGCATGGACAAGTCGGGGAGATCATCTTGTGGAAGCACTTGTCTGAAATTAGTTCTTGCTTTTTCAAATTAGCTCATTTTTCTGAATAAGAGAGCTGACTGTTCTGTCCAAAAATGGCAAAATTAAATAAAATTAACATACTCAGTTATTAATCAAGTAGGTGGCACCTATTTGACTCCAGCTTAAGAGCACATTTTAAAGGAAAAAGAACAAATGTACAAGCACATGTGTTTTATTAACAACAGAAAAATGTTATTATTCATGTATTTTATTAGTTCTGAATAATATCCTCCTAATTAAAATTAATGCCATCTAGATTCCTTGAATAGCATTTTAGCAAGAATAAAGAAAACAATCCTAGTTTCCTATAAATACTTTGCTGCACATTAGAAATAATTATCAACTAATTTACCTAAATACCAGGCTTGTGCTACTATAGTCAATGAGGCTTGTGCTACACAGCAAATTAGATTTCAAAACTCAAGCATAAACAGAAGGCAGGGGCCTAGGCTGAGAAATCAGGAAATGGTGTTGAGCTCAACAGGTAAAATTATCCCTAAGGAATTGTGCAGCTTTGAACCTGTGGGCCCTGATGGGCAGCAAGAGGCAGATGCTGACAGAACACTGTGGGATGCAGAACACTGGAATTGTCTAACCAGGCTTGAACCTCACCTCAATGAAAGGAACAAGATGTGAATATTTGCAGAACTGCCTGGGTGATTTATGAGATTAGATCCCATTTCAACACTCCTCAGGTATTTAAATCTTAAGAAAACCCCATGACACTTAGGCTAAAAAGGCCAAGATTTTCTAAAAGAAAGCAAAATATGCATAAAGGTCAGGTGGGTTTTTCAGTGGTCTAAAATACACCTCTCCGTGCCCCTGTTGTCTTAAGCACAGGTTAGTTCATTTAATTTTTTTTCTTTTTCTTTCTTTTCCCATTGACAACATGGTTCAAAGGCTGCTGAAATCAATGGAAAGCCTTTCTCTGTATCAGTGATTTTGAACATCATTTGTGAAAAACCGTCATGCATCACCTCCATTTGCAGACAGACAACTGAACACAAGCACTACACTTGATTTTCAGTCTGTGCCTGAGCCAGAACACTATCTGAGATCTCATATGAGACCTTCTCTAATCTGTCTTGCAGTAAACAAGATCAGAAGTGAAGTTTATCCCTTCTCATTGCGAAGACATCCCAAGGGCTTTAGGCCTTTTAGACCTACAGGAGCATTATCAATATGTCTTCATGATTTTAAGAAGGGTGAGTAAAGAAGGAAAGAGTTTACTGAGCTATTGGTTTTTCTCAGGAGATTACACAGGCACCACAGCATTTCTTCTGTCTGTTACAGTAGGATTCTTGTAACCATGATCCAAGGATATAAGAGAAGCAGGATGGAGAGTATCTTTCATCAGACAGTTTGAGGTGGAAAAATACCTGGCGAATCCCTCTTCAAATCTGAAAGGGAGCAGCAAACCTCTGGCTATGTAAAGATTAGAAATAATTGGTCCAAATTCAGTAAAAGAAAGAGAAGCGGTTACATGATTTAGTAATTTCTTCTCCTTCCTTCAGAGTACAATGTTTTATATCAAGTCCTGAGCCTTTGCAGCAGGGTGGAGAACAAAGAAAGTCAGCCAAGAACTGTGGGGAGCTAGTTAAAATGAAAGTAGAGAACATTAAAATGTCCCATAAACTCAATCCCTTTACTTAATCCATGGAACATATCCCTCTGTACCCAGTAAAAAGATGTATTTTTATTTCCTAAGTTTAGTTCTGAAGATATTTTCAAAGTGTAGAAAATACATGACAAGGACATGAGATCCATGAGAACCAGGACTGAAAATTTGGAGACTATTTAGCTGTTTTACAAAAAAAATTTCTCATTCACAACTGTTTTCATTGTTTGTTGATTATGTGCCTGAGCTCATTTTGACACATGGGAACTGTATAAATTTGCTGTCATTATTGTCCTGGGTACATCTGGTAGACTGGGTAACCTTTGCTTTATTTTGGGATGCCCATGAGCAGAATCTGTGGAGTGGAGAGCACAAGTGTTATAATTTGAACACAAGGCAGTAATTTTTTTGAGTACTGCAGTTTTGAGTTGTTTCGGTCCTTTTTTTCCTTAATGGGCACAAAATCGAATTTTCTACAAATATTTTCAATTTAACCAAAGAAATCTGTTCTATTTTAGGTACTGTTTATAAAAACAACAACAACAACAACAAAAACCCAACAGAAAACCAAACAAAAAGAAAGGCATCAGGGCTTTATCTTAAATTCCAAGAAGCTGTCTGAAAATAACTAGAAAAAAAATTAATTTTAAATTGAAATAGTAGGAGTGTGTGTGTGTGTGTATGTGTGTATGTGTGATACCAACCATTTCAAGCTAATGTGAAAATAGCTACATTTTTTCCTATCCTATTTAAAATAAAAATTATTGCAATATTTTTGTTTGTTTTTTCTTTGGAATATTTTCAGTTTGCCACTCTATGTCCTAATTTAAAACATGAATGCCAAAAATTTGGTATTTTCCTATGTCACAAAGACCTCAATTTTGCTTAGTTTTAAACTTAAGTAGTTTAGCAGTTTTAACAGTGGGATTTACATGTGGAATAAAGAAGAAAACAGCTACCATATGATGTGGAGAGGAGGCAGAAAATTCTTCTTCTGGACTAGAATATCAGAAGTTCAAAGAATGAAATATGGTCACATAATCTAATATATTCTCTATTCATAATATAGTCTGTCTGCACACTTAACGTTTTCCCCTTCGTCTTGATGGGAAAAAAATTGTTCTTGTATTTATAATTTGTTACACAGAATAAATGTTTATTTTCACTTATGTAATTTATATTATTTTTGTAAACAGATACAGACTGTCCTGAGCAAGGTACAGTAACCTGAGGGACCTGGAGGTATGGTGACTCATTTAGTAAACAATCATTTCAGAAGGATTAGGGAATTAAACTGACAAAGTTCCTGACAAAGCTATTGCTGAGTATAAGATTCTGTTCTGAGTTTCTTTGAATGTCTTTGTTTTAATTCCAAAAAACACCACAAATATGTGACAGAAAGTGCTACAAGACAGAAGTGACTGCAGGCTCAGAGCATGCCAAGTACTTACTAATTTATTTTTTCTTTAGAAAAAATTTATACAGCTCCATAGAAGGAAATTCCAAGTATTCCCTCTGTTTTAAACTATGAACAATTTTTGGTTCTGAGTCCTAATATTCTTATCATTCACAAGGGAGTCAAAACCAAGAAGATGCTTCTTAAGCTTCATGACCTTGCTCTCCTATCATTCCAAGAAATTGTCCATCCCACCCACTGGGGTTCAGAGCTATGCTGAAAGCTGCTGCTCACATTCATCCTTCTCTCTCTTACACATCACATCCTTGACCCAGTGAAAAGGTTGAAGTGCCCATCAGGGAATGCCTGGGGTCAGTTTTTCAGGACTGTTATTTCTGAACTATTTATCAGAAAACCTGCTAAGACCTGAGCCAAGTACCTTTAATCCAATACTGATGCCCACTAGCTGAGCATTTGCTTGAAAATAATATTTCTACTCAATTTTCACTAAGGTCCTTACCAATAAAACTGCTTGTACATTTGTTCAGTAGCATCTTGGGAACATGAAAGGAGGTGATAGCACAGTGGGAATAGTTATCTACAGCTCCTATCTACAGTAAGAGCTCTGCTGAATCACTGTATTCTATATGCTCTTGCCCTGTCACTTACTTAAATGCATTGTTAGATTGAATTCAAAGTTTTGGTTTGTGACATCTTTCATACTGTGATTTGTTGGGGTTGTTTTTTATTTGTTGTGGTTTGGTTCTTCAAGGAGGAAATGATGTAACTTCCATCCTGCCTGTTTTGAATTTCACTCATTCTGATCACTTGTATTTGTCCATAGTACAGTATCAAGAAAGATCAGACAGAGGGATGACCTGGCTCATTCAGGTACCCCTTGTCCTGAAACGGAATTTGCATGCAAACTAAATGTTAGGTGTTGCCGCAAACTTTGTGATTCCTTCCAGTTTTATTTTGCACAATTTTAAATGTGAACCTGGCAATGTTCTACCCTCTTCTCTCCCCTTTAGCAGTGGCTGAGCCTGCACAGCAGCTCAGCCTGAGCATGTGAGCAAGAGAGACATTTACAAGCAAAGAGCAGAATGCTTATCTGGCATAAATCTTTGTAGACAGTAGGTACCAGCTAAGGATGTGAGTACTTGTAACAATTCATGGAAATGGTTTCTGCAGGATGTATTTGCTACTATTTTCCCTACTCCGTGATTGCTAATTCCCCTCATTTTGTTTGGAAAAGTGAAAACCAAATTGGCTGATATATTGGGACAGAAATGGGTGTGGGAGTAGCATGATACCAGACCAAGAAGTGCCAGAGTTGGCAAACAGATTCCATGACTTAATTCTTTAATTATCTGTTCTGGAGAGCAACACTGCTGAAGTCTGAATATCATAAAGCTCTTAGTGAAACTTGTCTGGAGTTGATTCATTTAGTTTCTTGTTGAGCTCGTTCCTCAAGGCTAATCTGCATCTCTAATTGTGTTTTATGTGCTTCAAATACAGTTTACCAGCTTTTATTTCTACCATTGCATAGAATGATTCAGTAGTTATTTTACAGCTTAGAATAAATGCTCTGTTTATAATATTACAATAAGCCTATATGGTAATTCAATTGTCATTCAAGCAAGAAACTGAAGACTCAATCTTCAAGCTCAATGGTTTAGAGGTGATTTCCGTACTCTTATTTTCAAATACACAGAAAAGTGGGGAAGGTAGGATTCCCACCCTGGTGCATGACTTCTATATCTTTAAACAAGAAGTGCAGTCCTTGTTGTTCTGCTCTTGAAGAATTAAGATGTCTGTTAATTTGGGCCCTATGTAGATGAATTTTTAAAAGTGCCGGAGAGGCTTATGCCATGCCAAAATTGTTCTACAATCACTTAGTATGAAATATAAGCAGCCACCTCCAAAATGGTTCAAATTGAGAATCTTCCTGTGTCTGGAAGTACAGGAAAGATACATGCTACTAATATGTTTTTTTTCTGTGCTCTGAACAAAAATTTGGCTTATTTTTTTCCAGAGGATAAATAAATCCACTTCTTCTGTGCCCAATCCTGGTAAGCTTCCTTCTATTCGTGTAGAACCACGACACTTTTCCACCTGAGCTGTGAGGGAGACAGTACTAGACTTATCTACCCTGTGCACATGTCAGTGAGATGCCAGAGAAAACCACCTCTCTCTAATTAAAGGACAGGGCATAGCACGTATTGATAGGGTACAGAGCAAGTTCCATTTGTTTTGATCATATGTTTACATATCTATCTTAGCCAAAGCAACACACTTTGTAAATAGAGAGTAAGGAAGATCACCAGTCCATGTTGGTTTGTCAAAACATTTCTTCCTAAAGACACAGGCTTTTCAGATTGTTTGCGTTTTCCTGTCCTGACTCTGATAAGGAGTGCTTTAAAAAAAAAAATCTCATTACAATGCTGTACATGTAAAGCACCTGTATGTACTCAAATGACTTTACAAGAGATAAAATGGATGCAAAGTAATATTTTGTTATACAGCAGCCAGCCCCGAGCACATCACAGCAGTGAAGGGAAAACAGATCCTCTCTGGTTTAATGCCATTCCTATGAAGACTCTATTTTATATGATATATGTGTACATTTATAAGAATTGAGTGCATAAAAATGAGACACATTTATTGCCAGAAGTCATGGAAAGACGTGGGTAGGGTGGGAATAAAATCATGTGCTCATTTATATGAGTACAAAACAACAGCCAGCCAAAACCAGGAGGAACATCCAGCAAGTAATCCCCACTGTGTTTTTCTCACTTCTCAGAGGTCTCTGTCCACAGGTAAGGTGGTCTAAGGCTGAGTGATAAAGTACTGGCATTGTCTGCCCAGGGAGGTGGTGAAGTTACCGTCCCTGGAAGTGTTTAAGAAAAGACTGGATGTGGCACTTGGTGCCATGGTTCAGTTGAGGTGTTAGGGCATGGGTTGGACTCGATGATCTTAAAGGCCTCTTCCAACCTAACAATTCTGTGATTCTGTGACTTTTGTCTTCTAATGACTTCTGGCTATTTTGCCTATTAATGAACGTGACTTAGCCCAAACCTGGTTAATCTCAGATGAAATTCATATTCTTTGTAATCTTATGGTCCAAAACAAAAGAATTAAAATCTGTGAATGTTCCAGCCTTGCAAGGAGTGATAAAACATCATGTAAATACCTTAAGCAAAATCTATTACTTTTAATCCCTGTACAATACATTATTTTACTCTAATATAAACATACAACACATATTTACATTCCTTCAGCTTTTTGAGAGGGATGCCAAATTAATCTGCTGAAGGTCGAGCTGAGAAGATGGAGGAAACGAAGCAAGTGCTGTTAGGAATCGTGTCACATCATGCTGGGCTCCCAAACTAATGGGCATTAGCAGCAGATACAGGTGCTTGCCAGTTCATCAAATGCCTTCACATACCTGGTATCTTATCTTGGATTATGTATTATTGCATTCAGTATAATATTTAATGAGTTATTGGTGTGTAATTGTTTTCAAATATATGTACATTAAATATAGAAGGAGTGGGTGTAATCTGGAGCACAGTTCTCTCCCTGTTCTCCTTTCCTGGGATTGGCCACAATGGAGATAATTGTCTTTTATTATGGTGGGTAGTAATCTGTGTGCTATTAATCACATTTTATCAAGGAGTAAAATTTGAATTTGTGTCTTTTATGGAACTGCTTGGGTTTCTTTCTCAGTGTCTCGTTTGTAACTTTTCTTTGTAACTTGGGAGTTTCATGACTCAGAGAAGCACCAGAGCACAGATATGTTGACAGATTTGCTTTCTTTCATTTCATTTAAATTGAATCCCTTTTCCAAACCTCTAGATAACACATTGCTACGACACACCGTTCTATTATTAAATACCTCTTGATTTTTCTTCAGTTGTGAAATAGTTACTTGTTCCACCACAGTCCATAAAATATATTAATTATTATAGGTATATAAATTGTACAATATGCAAAACAAAAACCACAATCAAATTAAAAACAAAAAAAGGAAAAGAAATTGTTTAGAAATTATGTTAGAGTGTTAAGGACAATACAAATTGCTTTGTCTGAGTACCAAATCAGAAAAAACTGTTTTGTTGTAAATGTATGGACAAACAAATAATTTGTTCTGTACCTTACACTACCAAGAATTTATTTAATCAGCTAAATATTAATTAAATTAATTATGTATTTACGTATGAGTTTTTAGAATGGATGAGGAATCAGCCTTATGGTTCATATTCCTGAAGTTGCATAATTTCTTTTTTTGACTATGCATGAGAATAACCTGGCTGAATTGTTGGACTGTATTTCTTGAAAGCAGTGAGATAATCAATAGCCAGGATAATGCAGAGTAGAGAGATTTACACATCATTTCTTCCCTGACTGCTTCTGCTCTTCAAGGGAGTATTTGTCACAGCACCATCCTGACCACTCAGAAAGTCCCCTGAATCCCTCACATTTTTGATGCGGGTGCAGGGATGAACACCCAAAATAGGGGTAAAAGTATCTCAACAATGGAGAAAGGTCTAAAGGCATTGAAAAAAATGATTAAGAGATAATCAAATTCTCTTTCTCCAGTTAAAAAGGAAGGGACCTTGTTTGAGGAAGGAGGGAGTGAAATATTTTATTTCTTATTACTCTTTCTCTTCATTAAACCTTGGATCTATTTTTTAAAAAACTACTTCCAGACATTAAATGCATTGTGCAAAGGTGTTTCAATCCAGGTTCTGGCCTGATTCTGGTTTCTTGACCAGGAGAACAAGCTGTCCTGTGAGAGTATTAAGAGGAAATGTGAAGAAAGTCAAGGGATTTCACATCAAAGTGAAAAATATGAACAGATGGAAGAGTGAAAGATTTGGATTTTTCTAAAAGGAGGGACAGTCAGAACAATTCACGTATATGCACAGCAGTTTGCCTCAATGGAGAATATGTTTTTCTCTGTACTGGAAATGAGATAAAAATAATAACATTTCAATATATAATATACAAGCCAGCCTAGGAAAATATTTCATCTGAAATGCTAATTGATATTCAACTGCACCAAAAAGGTGATTCTGAGACCACCATTACTTTAAGAACAGGTTAGAAAAATGTGTCTGAAATACTGAGAATGTCATACATCCATGGGGTTGGCCTGACTGTAGAGATGAATCCTCCAAGTCTTTTCTAGACTCATTGGCTAAGATTTTAATTTGATCCTACTGGTAAAATGCAATACAAGGACTTAGGATCTCGTTATGACCTAATTTTCTTCCTAAGTGCCACTACATTAAGGGTCAGAGGTATACTGGATTACCAAAACATTGGATAAATTAATTTTAATGTGCTAATTTCATGAGGGTCCACTCCATAATGGTATAAACAAGACTGGAATTCGCTCTCCTTAAAAAAAGAGAGGTGGAGGAAAAGAATTTTCACCCTTGACTGACCGAGAAGACTATTAAAAAGAAAAAAAACCAGTGTTTTTTCATTCAGTTCTAGGAAAGATGGTTTACTGTGATTATTTTTCAATTCTGTGTGCATTTGTTATCTTACAGGAAAAATCTTACAGGTTTCCACAGCAGTTATATTTGAATCTGCTGCCAGATCAGTTCTTGTTCCAGCTGTCCAGTTCCAGCTGTGGTTCAGAGCCAAAGCTGCTGCATAAAGCTCAGCCTGAAAAATCATATTTAGCTGGGGTGGATTGGACTTAAGAGAAGCTCTATATGAGCAAGTCAGTGTGTGCAGACAGTATTAGCAGACAGGAATAGCTGAACTGAGATGATGCAGAATCTATTTATGGAAAATTAAGTTAGTTACATTAGTAGCTCCTCTGAGAGCAGCAGAGAGTTCCTCTTTGCCAAACATTTTGACTTGAGAGAAGCAAGGATGGCTGACTTTTAAGGACAGAAAGAAAGGCAGGACAAGGTTCAGGCACAGATAGTAGAGAATGTCTCATGTAGGAGGGGAAACTTTAATGGTTACATTATTTATCCTTGATTACAGGTCTTTGTGATAAAAGTGAAATGTGTCATGATAACAGGGATTCCAAAAGGAATGACACCCATTACGCTGAGCGCTGAACAACTTGTGTAAATACAAGTTTGAATAAAAAATTAATACCTGAATCTTGAAGACTTTACCCTCTAAGGAGGCTGAAAGGTCTTGAAGAGATACCTGATAGCACCCATTGTCTGCTGGCCACTGTCCACTTTCTCCCTTGGTGGCAGTGACTACTGGGGTTACTCCTACATGAACTTTGCAAATGGACAACTATTTTCAAGACTGACATGTAAAAATGCAAACAAAAGATAAATGACAAGAGTGTAAGGTAAATATTCATTTTTGTTATATCACTTCTGGTGAAGTACAACCTTAAAGGCTGGCTACTTCTGAAAAAATCAAAATTCCTTTTCAGTGGTGAAAGAAGTTGTGAGCTTGCTAAAGCAGCCCAGGATGCTCAGCGTATTTGCTTCCATTTTTATTCCTTGCAGCAGTTCTCCATGGAACACACTGCAGACAGACATCTGAGAATCCTTTTTTCTCACAGAATACACCAGAGCTAGATGCTTGAGAAGAAAAGTGCTAAAGGTTGGCTTCAATGGGAATGTTCCCTGACGAAGGTGAAGATTTGACCCAGAAAGGTTTGAGTGAGTTTCCGAACAAACTGAATTATCTTTTGTGTTTGGCAAACATGGGTCACCTAAAAAAAGTGCAAGAATTTAGCTCCCAGACCACATATTTGAGTGAAAATGTTTCATGTTATTCCTTTAAAAAACAGCCCTTCTATTTTATTTCCAAGCTGCAGTGAAATATTATACTCTAAATAAAAACTGTCTTTAACCCTGCATTTTGTAAATGTAATGCATTAGCTGGGACAGTTACTTGCTGTTTAGATTTTTATTAATTCTAAACCTACCTCTTTTCATGGAATTCTTTCGATTCCTCTTCTACTTGCATTTATTGTCACAGTAAGAATATGCTATTTTCTAAGCAATTGCTTCAAAGTTTGGGCCTTATTCTTTTATTACAGAACATTTTTATTGAGAAAAGTACCACAATCTAAATGAGGATACAAACTCTGTTTGGTCATGAATAATGAAGTCCTGTTTCTTCTTCCAAAGCTAAACTGTCTACATCCTTATTCTATAATATTCTTACCTATGAAACTATTAGTTTCCTTATTCTGAAATATTTTTATCTGCCTAAATTATCACAGCTTGTTTAGTATTTTTTGATCATTATAGTTTATTTAGAGCAGCACTTAAAAATAGTTTCCAAAACCTCTGACATATTTGGAATATTGGGGCATATTCCAGAATGATATTTTCTCTTTTGTTCTGATGTAATTGAGTCATTGATTCTAAATTAATTTGATTTCTCTTGGCTTATACATATTTTTTCTCTTTAAAATTTTATATAGCAAATGAGCACATAATTTTTGCCTATCTAATGCCAGTTTCTACAATATATAATATGTTGATCTTAGAATGTTATGGTTTAGATAGTTTTAATGCATTGATTGAATTCAATATTGAATATTGAAAAGTTAAATAGTTAATAGCCATTTATCAAAATAGAGAAATAACCAATGTACATGTAAATTTGTCATGTTGTAGTATTTGAATACTTTTCAGTACATTTCAGCTTATTCCTGTTGATAATTAAAAACATCTTGTAACAGATTACAGGTGACCAGTTCCAAGAAGAAGAAACATGTAGAGATGCACTGTAAGAAATGAGTTAATAACATGAAAATGTGGGAAATCATTTTTGAAAAGTTTGAATCTCGACTGGTGCTTTATAAATCACAACCCAGAAGTAACTGGGGATTCAGCCAGATCTCGTTAATTACAGAGGAAGAGAAACTATAAAGACTGAAATTTATGTAAAACCGGTTCACTGGTCTATTCTTTTATGGGAACTATTTGGAACCAATCTGTATCTCTGGGAAATGAGTCGAAGAGCTACAGCAGGTGCTTTAAAGTAATAAGGGATTTCCTATGAAACCCAGTGGAGTGATGAGTCACTAGTTTAATTATGGGCTTCTTCTGTTGTAAAAGCAGGACAATCATTTGTAAAAGGCTCTTGTTGAGTAAATGAATTCCAACAGAAAATCTTTGATAGGGAGAAGAAGATACCCATATTTTATTTTAAAGGGTATAAGATTTATAGGGGACATCTTCAGACTACTACAATGATTAGTGTTGTCTGGGTATCCCCAGAGTAACTGAATGGAGCAGCAGTAACTCTTTTCCTGCTGTCTGCTTTGCTTTATTTTGAATTTCTGACTTATCTTTCAGTTCAGCTGTTTGATTTATTTCTAAATTATATGTATGCCAGACAGACATTACCATAGTTCATGCTGCTTCAGGATGGTTGGAGTAGGTTTGGTTTGGTTTTTCCTTTAAAAAGACATAGCTAAAATTACAGTTACTATTTCTTAATTTCACAATACCATTCCTTTTTAGCAAGTTGCATGCCCCTGGGAAATAGGGCAGTCTTTACAAATAGCAAACCAGCTCCTGGGAATTTTACTATTTACTTGGAAAACCACAGTTTTTCACCCTATAAAACGGGAGATAAGATCTTCCATATCCACTGTGTCTCTGCTGTAAGAAGAGACCCCTCAGAACTGATGATACAACGTTTCATCCTGACAAGTGATAAAAATCCAGGGGATCATAATAGCTGAATCAAAAACAACCTTTACAATATTTTTTGCAAATTAACAGTTTCCGGTGAAAATTCCTTTGATGAAAGTGGGGGAGGTTCTGGTATTTAGGATATGGTAGACAAAAACCATTAGGCAAAATGGTTCTTTTCAAGGACAGATGGGTCATATAACCCAGCTCTCTGTTCATTTTCTAGGTTGGTTGGTTGTTTACATCTGACTTCTCTGCTCAGAAGTCATTAACCTGAGCTTACCTGTGTCTGTCACCATCATGCACAATGCCTGTTCTTGCTAAAAGGTAAATTTTTTGGTATCTGTAGGGTGAAGGAAATAAAAGAGACTCATGGCGAGTATAAATCAAGAGAAAAGGGGAAAAAGAAAGCTGCTTAGAAGAGTAGGTGTCATTGATGGACTGTAATTTTAAAGGGTCTTCCTTATGATGGACAAATTCCTGAAGTGTTCATTAACTAATGGAATTATGGTGGCAAGTGACTGCTGTCTCCACAGAACATCAGGTTAAAAAGTGCAGAGGAATAATGGGTTTTTCTCTGTCGTGGATCATTGTCCTCACTGTCTGGAGCTCACCCAGAGACACTGGAAAGGATCAAGAAGGTTTCGCTGGTGAAATTCCTGTTTATGCTTTCCTCTTCCTGCTCAAAGCATCAAATGAAGTTGAACTTAGAGGGTTAAACAATAGAAAAACAGCACCTGGGCCTTAATATATTCAATTACCCAGAAAACAAAATCAGTTTTGTTTTTGTTAATAGTGCTGAAATATGCATTACACTATTTTAATTAAAACAGTCTATTACACTTGCCATTCAGCTCATTCCTGCATATTCCCTTAGGGCAGTAGTCATGTACTGTGATAAAACATAATGAAAATAATTTATAAAGGAAACAATACCATAAATCAATCTGATGCTTAATGAGCCTGCATTACAAGAATGGATACAATATTCTTTTTTAGAATATGTAGTGCATTCTCCTCAAATGACTGGAAGAATGCCCTACAGCACTTAAAAAAATAGCACCTTGCTCCATCTCAGCATGCTTTTAAAGCATTGCAGCTTGCAGTTTAAGCATATCTTGGTTCAACAAATAGAAGTCTCTTTCATTTACACTAGATTTTTGATTTTTCTGTTATTTTACCTTTAGTCAGATTCATCTGCCTCATAGGGAAACCTGTAGAGACCACAGGGATTCAACTCATCTGCATACTTCAGCAGTCAGCTATTTGCTGTCTGTATTCCAGAGACCCAAATTTTGTAGCTAAGATCAAAGCTACTCAGGGAGGATTCTCAGCCCCCTACCAAAAAGATGAACAAAAATAGCAGGAAAACTATTGCCATTGTTTACTTTTCTTGTGTATTCATATGACACTTAAAGACCTTTCAAGTTCAGCCAGTGATGGAATCTGTGAACTACCTTTACCTGTGAACTGCCAGGGAATATCTGTCAGTACATGGTGTTTAATTCAGTGACCAAATATGTGCACAACAGTCTGATTTAGTGCAGTATTTGCCATTTCCGTGAAATGTGTCTGCATTTTGGTATCTGCTTCACTTTGCTACACTTGGAACAATCCTTCCTTAAGAATTTGATTACTCTCATATGTATAGGAGAATTCAATTGGTGTAGTAAATTAAATTGTCCAGAAGAGCCAGAGCAGCACTAATGCAACAGATGATGCAACATAGCCCAAATACTTTGAGAGAGGAGTCACTCAGGGTGACTTGACCATGAATCCTACTGACACAGCCTAGAGGTATTCTGCTAAAGGTGTATTAAACAATGTTTTTCCAAGCAGGTGGATAAGAACTGAATAGGAAAAAAAAAAAAAAGAACTCTACCCACTACAGGTGAATAGGCTGAGATTGGCTGTGAAATTGCAATGTTGTTGTTCTTGTACTCCATTAGTAAATTGGGAACAAATAAAAAGAGTGTGGAGGTGATGAGATACAGAGAACTTATACCACAAATTTTCTCTCGGTATGGTGTTTCCCCTTTGTCATTGCAGAGATGGGGTGGCTTGTGCATCATCTAAATTAAATAAAAATTATTTGATCTTTAACTTTCCTTAAAAAAAAAAGAAAAAAAAAAAAGGATTGTCAAATGTTTCTTGCAGAGACCTGAATTAGTCTAAGAGGGGAACAAACATCCTCCAAATGGTATTTTTTGAAACGCTATTTTCTGAAATACTATAATCAAAACTTTAGCATACCTGGAAGTCCTATGTAATAGTTCAGGAATACAATTTATTACTCTGGTTATTTATTATTCTTACGGGGAAAAAAGGAACAGATACAAAGAATGGTTCAAGTAAGTACTATCAAATACCTAAATGCTGTTAGAGAGCAGTTCCAGAGCTGCTGGCTTTTTATGTTTTCTGCCTCCTCTCACACCAAACCACAAAACCACTCTGGAGCACAAGAGGAATATCTGGGACAAGCTGCTGAGGCTGAGTTGTAAGAGCAATTCCCAAAGACTTCAGACAGACAGACAGACAGACAGACAGACAGACACCCAGAGGAGTAGGGCTTGGCCGCCAGCCAGAACGGCCAGGCAGGAATCCTTTCCTGGGGAATCATCTGCTCAGAGCTGCATCAGCTCACACAAAGGCTGCAGCAAATTGCAAATCCCAGCTCACACTGGGGGACAGATTTGGCAGGAGACAACAATCCGTGCCCCTCGGTGGGGCAGCAGCTACCCCAGCCCAGCCCTGTCCTTTTGAGGAACAGCTTCCCCGGCTGCTCAGCAGTTTGCTGTTCCAGCCCTGTGACTGCAGGCAGCTTTTACAGGCTCCAGCTCTAATTCGGGAGAGGGGCTGGAATGCCTTGGGAAGCCTGCTGGCACACGGCATTAGGTGTGTCTGTAAAAGGCCCAGCTCTGCAGGTTACCTGCCTCAGGCAGGTTAGAAAGACAGTCTGACCACTCTGTGAGTCTAGAAACCATTTCTTGCCTCAAATGTTTAATCCTTTTGCTAAGAGAACCAAAAACCTCTGGCTGAATTAGATGAGCAAATGTGAAATGGTCAGAAAAGGCTCCTAAAGTCTGGTAGGTGACAAAAACCTGCTGCATTTGCTCCTTCCTTATAGGAAGGAGATGATGGTATAGATATAGATATAGATATAGATGATATAGATATAGATAGATATAGATAGATATAGATATAGATAGATGATATATAGATATATAGATAGATGATATATAGATATAGATGATATAGATAGAAACTACATAGATATTGATGATATAGATAGATGACATAGATAGACTAGACATAGATATAGATTATATAGATGATATATAATATAGATAGATATAGATATATTCCTGTTCTCATTGTTTCTACCATATGTGACTTTTTTTCTAGGTGAATAATTTCTTTGCTCGATGTAAACATTTCTGGGAAAGCATGTTCATGTATGAAAAATGTCCCTAAATAAGAATGATTGGACTCTTAATTCTTGCCATGTATTCTCCTCCTCCAACCCACTGTTCTGTGATTACTTCAGTGTTTTCAGTATAGAAATTAGTGACTTTCACCCACGTTAAATAGCACCATAAAACACACACAAAAAAAGAAAGCTGACCATTCCACTCAGTGTTGATTCATTTACAGATTAGCTTTATCATTCTAAACAAAGTGGGAGGCATTTGATGCCAGTTGTTTTCCCTTTTCATGATTAATATAGTTATTTTGGATAGAATGGAAATGGAGATTACAAAACCTGCAGGTTCACTGAGAAGGCAACTACTAATTACCCTTAAAACTGAGTGTCTCTAGAATACAATTATTGTTTGGGCATTTTGATCACATATCTTGACACCCTTGGTCAATAAGACATAGTATTTGATGGACTATTCATTCAGGTAAAATAATTGTATTCATATACCTTATAGTATATTATTTGTGTTTGAGAAAGTAGATGATTTAAGTAATTTTTTTTTTTAAAAAAAACCCCTGCCTATTCATTACAAATATTCCATTTTATTTCATCCTTGCAAAGGTAGACAGAGGTTACTCTGTTCAGAGGCCAGAGGAAAATGTGTGAAATAAGCTATACTGTAAATTTCATTTTAAGTTAATTGAACCATAAAATGATAAAATTATGGAATATGTCAACTTCTGTCAAGCCTTTATTGGACATGGGTGAACTGAAATCCATGATATGGCCAAATTTGAACTATTTTCAATAATAAAGAAAAAAGAGGCAGATCTCTGATAAGTACACAGCAACCACTTTTAATCCAAATGTTGAAAGTCACTTAGAAGTCTAGAGCCTATACTAAAGTCTTTTCTTGACCTTATCAAAACATTTCTCAGGGGTTTCTTTTAGAAACAAGAAAATGTTTGAATTGTGGCAGTTATCCTACAAAGCATTTTCATTCTGAGAAGTATGGCAATTTAACAAGCAACAGGAAAATATGGCTATTAATGGAAAGTTTAGGCAATCTTTAAATTTAGGCATCACCATATGTGCACACTGTAATACACATATATATGTGCTCATTTCTGTATAGATCCAGTTCAGCTCTCTGCTATAAATCAAAGTCAGTACCTGAATACAAAATATAACTAAGAAGAGATTTTTGACCCATTGCCTCTTTGGGGCATTTCATTCTATTAAATAACCAACTTGTGAGAAACTTAGCTAGACCTTCACTGTTCAGTAGCTTTTTAATTAAAAGCTTGAACCTTACTTTATACTCATTAATCATATTAGATTGGAGTGTTGATATAATGGGCATAGTTCCCCCCCGACACATTAACAGAAGCATTATGGAAGTGCAGGGTAAGATATGTGAGGATTCAAAGATGGCCATTTTCTCTTGCTGTGCTCTGCTTCTGCATGCTTTGCCTAATTCTGTGTATGGCACACACTCCTTGCCTCAGGAGCCACTTTTGTTCCATATGTTGACACTGCATGAGCCAGGTCGGGCTAACAGGAGAAAAGCAGCAGGACAGAAGCCCCACCACGGTGGGTGAGCACCTTTTTGCCTCAAGTCTGGTGTCAGAGCATCTCCCTAGCTTGGAGCTGTGCTCGAGCTCAGCAGGTACAGCAGCTCTACAGAGTCAGGGTGCAGCTCAAGCCCCACTTCACACCTTCTCACACTGAAACCTTTCTCCTCAAGTTGCCAAGTGCCACACCCTCTGCATGGCTGGATGTCTCCTGTTTATCTGCCCCAAATGTGGCTCCTTCCCTGAGGGTCCTTCTCCCCCCAAAAATCGATAGCAAAGCTCCAGGTGATTTCAATGGTAGCAGGGCTGGTTCTAACGAGTCTGGCTTTTATAAGAAATACAAGCCTCAGCCTCTGCTGGTATAAATCAACCGAAGTCCCCACTGGAACTGGGCTAATTTACACCAGCACAGGATCTAACTTTACATATTCTTTTCTTTTTGCTCCCTTCTACTGGCAAGAGCCCAACAGCAAAGATTTTTGTGCATTTGTTTCACTTTGTGTAAGGTCAGCTAAGGTTTTATGTAAAACAGATGGGCAAACTTAAAAATGATTTTTCACATTGCACTGAAAACCAGTCAAAAAGAAAAAGGGGGGAAAATTACTCTTTCTGTTCCTTCAAAGGTTGTTGGGATGACCTTTATTTTACCCAATGCCTCAATTTTAAAAAAGGAAAATAACCCCCTGTTTTTATTACAGTGAAGTTGTTTTCTCTGCTATTCATAGAGGTCTTAAGGAGGATCAGCAAGAAAAAGAAAATTCCCAGTGGTTCATTGGCAGTTTGAAAATGGAAATATAGTGCCCAAGTTATAAAATAAGGACTATATTTAAACATCCTTTAACTTATTGTGCTACATTTTTCTTCTCATAACTCTGTAATTTTGTGGTAACTAATATTGTGGGACTGAAGGAGTATGCAGCCATACAGGTTACCAGCCTGGGAGGGAAAATGGCACAGCAATTTTAAATAGCCTATTCTTTTCTTCTTAAAAACCAACAATAACAATAACAAAACTTATGCAAGTGGGACTTCATATTTATAGAAGTTTTCGTTCTAAGGCACACAAGACAGATGTGTGGATTTCCAAATGAATCAGGTCCTTTGTCTCTAATTAGGACTGATATATTTAGTAATTTCCAGTTGTTTAAATGACTGTAGGCTGCAGAATTATCCACACTGCTCTGGCATCCCTGTAAGACAAAGAGCTCAAAGCACAAGTCAGTCTGTGCCATCTGTGGAGGTATCGCTGTGTCCTTCCCCTGGAGCTTCAACTCTGGGTTGTACATCCAAGAGAAGCAGGGTAGAGAGAGTCTAAAAACTGCCATCCAGAGGAGAACAGTGAGTTCAAACCAAGCACTGTAACCCATGATCTGCAAATAATGACTGGTCAAGCAGGGGACTGGCAATATAGAGGGGAGGGATGACAGGGGATGTAACAATGGGCTTCAAGTACAAAGAAAGATACTGGAAAAAAGGAAGCTTATAACTTGTTATTTATGCTGTTAATTAATAGGACTAAAAATAACAGAGCTTACATTTTAGGAGAAGTTAGGTTAGGAGAAAAAATTCCCAATTTAGATAGAGGGACTCGCTGGGACAGACAATTTTAGTGGGGATGTCCTGATCCTGCCAATGTCTGTTTTTTGAAAAACTTCTGGTAGGAGTCACATTGGTAGGAATGACATGGGCTCAGGTGATTCAGTCCTGACCATGGGGAAAGGACTGAGCTCAACTCACAAGGCCTTTTGATTTTACAAGTTGAATGCATGTATATTTCTAATATCCAAGTAGTACTATCCAAGTAGTACTTACACAGCGGGTTGTAAAAACTTATGCCTGTAATCATGCTGGTTATGCATATATGTGTATGTCACCTAAGTTTTGAAAGTTAAAAAAAAGCAAGTAAAAATATCAGTGAATTAATGGCCATAATACCAAATATTTTACCAAATTTGTATGATTTTTCAAATATTTCAAATTACTTAATGTATTTTCAAACAAAATTACTTTGTGGCCGTTTTTGCCAGATACCCACATGTAATCTAGTTTTGTGCTTGCTGAATACTGTTTAGCCAGTTCAGACACTCCTGTCATTTTTAGCTCAGAACTAGCTACATGCAATCTTATCCTGATGGATCAATTGACTGTGTATTTATTTGCCATCTAGTGTTAAAGAAATGGAAAAAAAAAAAAAAAAAGCTTGAAGAGAAGTTGAGACAAATTGATGGCTTAATAAGTGTTTAATTCATTGAACTCTACAGAAATAAAGGAGTCTCAGAATGAAGGAAGCCAATCTGACCACGTAACTTAAAACTGGCTCACTCATAATTACTTGGAGGGAAAAAAGGCAGGGGAAACTGTATATTGGAGCTTCAGGGGCTTTTCAGAACAGGAATGTGACAATCATTTAAAGTGGAAAAAAATCATCAAGACGATTTTCATTTGAGTTTACATTCAAACATTTCAGAAGACAAATAGCCTTTAAACTATTCAAAATGCTTGGGGTACTTGAAAATTAAAATACTTTGATGTATTTAGACAAATTGAATCCAGGATGCCTCTGCAGGGTCAGGAGAAGTAATAAAGCTGCTGACTGCTTGCAGTGGTTGAATGTTTAGTCTACAAGCTTAACAATGGTTCTGCAAAGCAAAGCGAGAATGATTTTTATTGCAGATGGCCATGATGGTTTAAGTTAGGACTGAAGTCTGCACTTTGACATGCTTATGAAACTGAATATTTGGCTACCTTCATATATTATTGAAATAAAGTAACAACCTTAACCACAAACAATTTGAATTGATGCTTTGGCAGTTTACAAAGGAATTGGGATGAGCTTTTATTTTTTCTGAAATTAATTATTGCATTCTGGTTATCTCAATCTGATATCTGTACTTGTTTGAGGACACTGTCTCCAGATTTAATCCAAAATCTCTGTTACTAAAGTAGCCCACAGGACTCAGGAGAGGGCTATTTTCATCCTACTGCCATCATATTTATTATGCATAAGTGAGGAAAAGTCTGTAGGTAGGCCTTATCTGCCTTGAAAAGGCAGATGTCCTTTCAAGGACAGATAAAGCAGGAATATGAAAAGTTATTAGTGAATTTTCATTATTATTTCCCCCATGAATTTAAAGAAACTTTAAAAAATTATGTTAATTTAATTGCTAATTTTGATTTATGGCCTGCCAGCTTAGTATCTCAGAATTTAGAACGAGTTTGCTACTACTGTAAAAAGCTCAGCATTGCTTTTTAGGGATTTTAATTTTACAGTTGCAAAGAAATTGCATCATTTCCCTCAACAAACAGGAATAACTGATTTCTTACACAGGAAAATAAGAAAACAGACAAACATGAAAGGCCACCATCTGTTAATTCAAAATCTGTTTCAGTATATATACACCACAAGACTCCATAGCCAAGTCCACATAACAGCCATGTCAAACCGATTGTCCCAGGCAGTGAAAAATATGGTCTTGTCCTTCAAAAAATCATGAATATTGCCTTTAAAGAATTTTATTTTTTAAATAATAAACTGTGTGTTCTTTTTAATTGCCTTTGGCTTTCCAGCTTTTAGAATACACTTGGGTCATGTTTTTACACTTTTCTGTTAAACTAAAAGGAAAAGAAATTAATTTTTCTTAAATGACACCCGAGAGTCTCACATAATCACATTACCCTAGGAAATGGGACCTGAGGAGAAATACTAAACATTGTGAAACATTTGATAAATGCATGGAAGCAAGAAACTACAAAATAGTAGTAAGCTAAGTGTGTTTTAAAACAGAAGTCCCTACTGATCTTGGGACAACAGAAGGTCGCCAGACTGAAAACTAGCCTTTCCCAGCTGTGTGTTTATGAAATCAAACAGGTGCCATATCTAAAAAGTCTGGAATACTCCTGATGCACGGATGTTACAAGTAATAATTTGTCTGTGATCCAGAGAGATAATTTAGAGGGGTTTTGATAAGAAACAAACAAATAAAAGGAATAATCTGTACCTTGTTAGTCTTCAATGAGAAAACACACAGACATGACTGAGCCTCTAGACTTTCAAAAAAAAGAAAAGGGAAAGAGCAGAAAAGCAAAGCAATCAAAGACTGGGGACTGGTGGGGAAAATTTAGGTGAAAAAAAGTACAAATCTAACTACGGTGCTGTCAGCATCTAACCATCCAGGCTGAGTGCATCTCACTGAAAAAATGATCCTGTCTAGTGAATTACACTAGTCCATGTATTCAGGACTCTATCTGTTAATTTCTTATCAGCCTAGATAATGATTTCTGCTGCTGAAGTTCATAATGTTAATACAAATTAATAAGAGATCCAATGTTACTGCTTTGTGTTGAGATTTTCCGATTTCCTTAAGCAACCCCTTTCCCCAGTTGTTCGGTGAACTGAACCTACCCTCCCTAGGCTGCGATTATTGACCTTAGGGTTTTTCATTCCCAGGCATTCCCCAGCATCCCTGTAGACTAGAGGCCTTCACTTGTGCACGGGCTCATTTCAAGACCTTTAGAACACTGAAATGTTGGCCTATAAAACAGCGGAAATAGATCTAATCCAAATGTCTAATGTGGATCAAGGGACAACAGTGCCAGGATACCCAAAGGAAATGTTTACAGAGGCCTTTGATCACTAGAAACAGGTTGTCCTGAATGTGGAAAAACTAAAATTCAAGAAATCAGTCAAATTTCTAATGTCAAACCAACCTCATCCAATTAAATAATTCCCTTATTGTATAGTTACACGGTGTTTCTGACAACCCTTTCTCAAAAGTTATATTGATGCCTCCATTTTCAAATAAGTACCTAAAGGAATATAAGAAGCTTTTTTCTACACCTGAGGCTTGATTGCAAATTGCCTTACCATTTAATTTATTGTGGTTACCCAGATGTGATCCTTTTTTAAACACCACAATTGGCCTAAACTTAATTGCTTTGACACAAGTGCAAAGTCAGACTGAGCCCAAAAGCTGCATTTCAACTGTTCTGGATTTGCCCCAAAGAATAATCCTTTGCACTGTGCTATGGGCTGCCTGGTGTCAGTTCAGCAGCCATTCAAAGTAGTCCTAGTCCTCTGAACAGAAATACTCCAGCCAAGGAGCCTGCCCTTATGTTCAGCCACTGCTCAGTGCAAATATTATTTAATCACACGCCAGCAGTGTTTGTAGCTCAGCCAGGACCCGCAACCTTGGCTCAGAGCTGAGGGCTGCGCTTTGCAGAGGGCTCTGGGGGAAGGCAAGAGGCCCTTGCACACTTTTCAGCTGAGTCATTTGCTTGATGACCGCTGCTGTGGTCATTCCCTCTTATCCTGACCTCATGGTCTACCCCACTATGCTTCAGAGATCTTTAGGAAGGGAGACAATTACACCTAATGTGTTTGGACAAGCCTAACGTGTGCAAATTAATAAGAATGGGATCTTCTGGTCTGTATTTCCCTTTGCAAATGTTAACCTGCACATCTGCTTACCTGCTCTAACTAATGATAATGGATCTAGCAGGATGAGGAGAGCACAATATTCCCTCCAGTGATATTGGGGGGAGGAGGAGGGGGCAGGGAGAGCTCCTTCCTCTACTGAAAGTTAGGAACCTCAACCAACTTCTTAAAACAGGGGATGGATTTCTTATGTAATTCTGCTCTTCAGACACAGGAGGAAGAACCTATCCATGAATGTAAGCATCTGGGACTTGGGAAGAACACAGCAGGCCACCCCTTGCAATACTCACATTTAAACTGTGTGAACAAATTTTCTGATTTATTATAAAGTGAAGCAGCACTTTTGCCTCTGGTATTAAAAACAAAATAAACACAATGAATACAAACAGCTCATGGCAACAGGTGCCTGGTATTCTTCATGTGACAGTGAGGCCTCTAAGCAGGCTTCATTTCAACTTCTGGCTTTGCATTTCTCTTTCCAAAGCAGTCCTTAAACAGTTTTTAGCTAAACTACATGAAGCAAAATAAGAAAAGGTACTTAAATATAGTACATTGCTTTATTAAAAAATCACTCAAATGCTTCTGCAGTCCTGTTCAGTGGAATTTATGAGTAAATGAATGCCAAATTAAGAAAAGTTCCCGTATTACATTGTTTGTGCATCTCATTACATGAGCATTTCATAGCTTTTTAATATTCATTCTGAGGCAAAAAAGCATCTGTAGTCATGGAAAGGTTTATAGCCCAGTCTCTGACTGAAAACACAGCGTACATCCTCTCTCCCTGAAAAACAAATTCCCTCTTTTCACCTGAGCACAAATGGCAGCACAGTAGCACAAGGTGCAGGTGCTGTAAGATAGCAAATGTACACGAAGAGAATCTCCACAGAAAAGCAATATTGCCAGGGAGGCTCCTGATGTGGCTTATCAGCTGTTTTCAGCAGGATTGCACTGCTTGGAGTGCAGTCCTGGAAGCTGTCAGGACTCTTCCTGAAGGGTTCACACTAAGTTTTGATAGTGTGAGCAGAAATAAAATGTTTCTGCCTTTGCCCATTTTTTGCAAGGGCTCTCTGTGAAGCCTGGTGCATGGGCAGCCATACGAAATAAAAAAAAAAAAAGAGTAGAATTCTCCACATATTTGCATAATGCTTTGCCAAATCTTCACATATATGATCAATTTTTGCATACCTTGTTCTGGTATTCACAAAAGACCCCCTCTTTCCTGTTCTTTGTCCACTACCGCAGCACCCATTTTCTTAAAAATGAAAGAAGAAGAACAAATCAAAATTAATAACTTCTCTCTTTCTGAAATCATTCCTTTTTGGGGGAAAAGACATTACTTTTCTTCAGCTCTGACTGTGAGCTAGTGCTAGAATTGAAGATGCTTCTCATCACAATTTTAGCATTTATTACCTTTACATATAAGATATATGACTTCTAAATTATTAGATTATCCTGTAAATCCTTGCAACTCTTTTAATTGTATTACCTTTCCTTAAATTGTATAGTATTTTTTACTCTGTGCAAAACCTTCATGTACAAGTCACAATGTAAAAGAGGCTATAAAGTTTTTACGAGCCTCTTTCAAACATTGGTGTGAGTACAAAACACCAAGTATTCCTGTACTGAGGGCTAAAATACAGATTGCACAAAGTTGGTGGGTGTATGAATGTTGGTATGTGCATGTCTGTCAGAACAGTAGGGTTTTCATTAGTTCATCACTGATGCTTATTAATTTAACGAGGCCACTTCAAAATTCCCAAGATTTCTCTTTTCAGAACACAGACGTCTTGATATCACTTCAAATATTTGGAGGAACACTGCATTTTCTACCAGAGGAAACAATAAGTATCAAGTCTTAATAAGCTGTTGAATATTTCAGCTCTTGTGAAATATGAACTCATAGAATCAGAGCTGCTGTTTGCAATTTGCTGTCAGGTACAAAGGGATTGTTCTCATATATTTGGCATTACAGTCAGCTAATCCTTGTCTGATTTTTGTATGTCACAAGCCAGTGAAATAAAACTATGGGATGTTGTTTTATGAGTAATGCAATAATAAATTCCCAAAGAAGGTTTTTTCTTAAACCCAAGCCTGCAAGTAACAGCTTGAGGAATGCTTTCTGGAATCATACTCATTATAACTCAAAGCCAGTTTCCACAGGAATAAGACCTGAAACAGTATCCACGCTAAACCTTTGGGCTGGGATTCAGAATATGCTTATTCTTCTTAGTACGTAGAGGATATTTTTGGCTTATTGCATTAATGGAACAACATACTGAAATAGGATTATGAGTTTTACTCTTGTAAATCCTGGGTATTTTGCTCCAAATTTGTAGAATGTTTGGAAAGGAACATTTTGATTTTCTGATTCTAGTGTTTGTGGACAAACGAGGTCCATTTTAGATTTTGTTTAGCTTAGTAATAATATTAACAATAACAATTTTTATACTGGCTTAAATTTAGAAGCCCATAATCCAAAGGTTTCAAAATAAAGCTTTTTTGAAACATTCTTATGTCCAATAAAGTCAGCGGTGTTAGAAAACTATAAAACTTAAATTTCAGAGAAAAAGAAAGAAAAACCAGTTTTTAGTTCACTTTATAAACGTCTCTGGATGATTCCCAGCTGACATGCTGGACAAAGAGGCTTGTGGTCCTTTGTTAGAGATGTATTAACTCATGCTAATTTTTTATACATCTATTACAGAGCACCAGATATTTAATTTCAGAGAGAGATTCATGATTTCTAAAATTAATTTATTTTACCCAGTTTTCCCATACTTTAGGGGGTCCTTCTTTCTCAGTGCTGTGAAATTTTTCCCACCTTGATTAATAGGTCACAAAGACTTTAGGGAATGGGTAGACACGAGTGGCAGCAGCAGCAGTTGGTATCTCAGCCTTAGCAGGAAGATAAGGTCAGGCAAAAACATAAAGCATGGATAAATATCTGACATAAAGAGGCCTCACAGAGTACAGAAGATGAAAATGATTCCTTAGTGAAAGAGATCTTGAAACATGAGCCTGGTACTGAGGCATAGTATTTGGTAAGGTGAGGAAATTAAATTTTACTTTTAAATTTTAGATCATGTATCTTTTAAAAAAGAGATTTACTGATAAGATGGGTATAAAACATGGTAGTAGATGGGCTTTTAAATGACAGACATTCACGGACTCGTATTTTAATGTGCCATGCCCTGAGATAATACAGTATATCAGAGGTCCCCAAATTATTTCACAGCACTGATCATCTTTTAAATGAAACAGGAATTACTTGGACCACTTTCCCTTTGGATGACATTCCTGCTCCCAGCCATCCGTGCAGGTGTGTGCACCCTGAGCTTCTTACACTCACCACTGTGGAGCCATCGACCAAGGGAGCCATTCACCAACACTTCTAAAAACAAATGTATCCCCTGTTCTTGTTCTGTTTCCAACAGGCAGTTCCATCTAGCAATTAATTAAGTAAGAAAGAATAGTTGCAATACTGTATGTAGAAGTAACAAAATTACTCAAAGGTTTTAGAAAAGTCTTCAAGAAAGCAATTATTGCTAGTTGTAGTCAAAATTATTTGTTATATTAATTACCAGTAATCTCTGCCTAGACATAATTAGACTGGAAGCTATTTTATAGTGGTGCAATGTAATTATATCATTAATATGAAAAATAACAGATTATTTTACTTTAATTTGACATATTATATGTTTAAGAGCTTTCCAATTAAAGAACAAAGGGTTGAGTTAAAGAACAAAGTGTGCACCAAGTTTTGGGATAATTTTTCACAGCAATAGCATGTTTAGGCAGATCTTAAGATCTGTACATCTACATTATTTTTGAGTGCTTATAAATGTGACCTGAACATAAGTTTTCAATAAATTTCCATTTTGGACCTGAATTAATTGCTCTCTAATTAAGTAGAGTAGGTCTAAACTCCTGTGCAAATTTTGCTCCGGCAAATTCCTGTGGAATGTACCTTTCAGAGACACTTGTGCTCATCTCAGTAAGAGTGATCTGATGAACAACATAATTTATTCACTTTTGTAATTGGTGATTTTTTAGTTTTCTGCTGGAATTAACCTCTAACATTTCAGCATAACTTTAGCACAGGTTTATCAATAAGCAAACATTTGGTGTAGCCCACGGATGTCTGTTGTCTTCCTGTTTTTCCTATATTTTTCAAGGTGACAATAAATAAATGCCAAAGGGATTTTCCAAATTTAAGTTCACATCAGCAAGGATAAGAGGTGATTTCAGAACATAATCATAAGATATTAACTAGTGATATAGAAAGTTTCTCTTTGGGTAAAAAAACCCCAAACAAACAAAGAAAAAAGTCCCAGGTTTTTAATAAAATTAAAGTACGTATCACAAAGGAAAAATAATTTGCTGAAAACTTTTCATGAATTTTTCTGGAGTGGGGCAGTTTGTGAAGCATATTTTCAAATTAGGTACACTTTCAGCAGTGAATAATAATATTTTTATAAGTGATTTTACATTATTTAGATAAAGCTTTTGGTGTTTTTTGTTAGGTTTTTTTTAAATGTACTATGGGGTTTTGTTCTACAGACTATCATAAATAATCAGATCATTTCATAAGCACAAGCCCACAACAGAAAGAGTAGCTATCTCAGATAATTGCTTACCACCTATAATAGCACTAGTTCTATGAGAATTCACTATTAGAAAGGGTGAAAATACACCTTAAACGATTATTAAGGAATTAATTAAGGAATTAATTAATTATTAAGGAATTAATTTCATTTGTATCATTGTATTACTGCAATTTCTTGTGAGAGTGTTTTGACCGAGGCTCTTCTGCTGAGGAATGGAACAACAACCCATAAATAGCCAGAATGCATGTCAGGAGCTCTCACTTGCTATTCCCAGACCATTCCTCAGAGACCCTGTGGACAAGAGCATTTTGTTGTACTCTCTACCCTGAGCAGCCACTGGTCAGGTTTTCCTGAGGGTCTGCAAGCACCTCATACAAAGAAAGGCTGACTTTCAGGAGTCATGGTCATGTAAAGGAACGATGCAAATTAGGGTTTGTGCAGCCTCACTTCAGTGATGAAATTATTTCCGGGGTTTTAACATGTAAAATGGTCCAGCACCTTTTAAAAGGGTTGGTATTTATAGGAGAAATGAATGTAATCCCCTCTTTTCCAAAACCTTTCATTTAAAATAAATACTTCTTGTTACTTCTAAAGCATCTTCTAAACCTGCTGATAAGACAGAGTGTAGGTACTGTTTTCAGTTTTAGGAAGACTTCACCTGAGCAAATTATTTCTAGATAATAATTTCAGTTTCTGGAATGTATTATACGTTCCTATTCTCGTATTATTTGTCAAAAAAGAAAAAAAAAAAACACCACAAAAATTCAACCAACCATCCAAAAAACCTCAGAATATCCTGCACAGATTTGGCTTAGTTCCTCCATTATTCACTGCAGAGTACTCATGAGAGATCTAAGTTACATTTACTGGAATCTGAGGAGTCTGAAAATAATTTTCATTTCAGTGCTGAAACAAAACAAACAAAAAACCCCACAAAAACAACAACAAACAAACAAACAAACAAACAAAAAACCAACACTCTACTCTGTAATTGTCTTTAGCTTTTAGGTAGCTCGTGGCTTTCAAAGTGAATAGCTCATTTTGAATGTGATTGAGATTTTTAAGGGAAATTAGTACCATTTGTTTGTTAAGTAACTTTCAAATTATAAGTGATGGTAGAAATGGAGTCAGTGTATGGAGCATTTCAGATTTTGGGGTTTTTTTCCCTCTCATATTTAGTGATAACGACAAATCCCTTTTTAATGAAGTCTTAAAATGAAAACCAATCTCATGTGGCTTTTTTTATCACCTATTTATATCAAAACTCTTATTGTCCTCAACCACAAGCATTATTCAGACTAAAAATGCCATATTAAATCTGTCGTTTTAATCCCAAGCCATGGATTGCACCATAATTTATTGGATAAAATTATAGTAACAAATAGCAGTGATGATGTAACACTATATTTCAATATGTTTTACAGCACCACAATGTTATTCTAGTGATTATGCTATAGTTGGAATAAATATTACTAAATTTGAGACAGATTTATTATGGTTTTAGACTTTCTTTTACTTGGTCCAGGAAACAGAGGATTTACACAGTAACTCTGATTAACATTAATGAGCATTAATTGCTTGTCTCCCTTGTGTACCATGAGGAGTTTCTATCCCTCTGGCTGTCCTGTATGTTAGCACCTTTTTAGGTTTGGTTTGGGACTAGATCGTCCCTCCAGTTTCAGCACTGTGTGAAAGGAGGCACTGAGCCAGAAAAATGTTTCAATCCTTCTCCCCTTCATCTCTCTTTGTCTTGAGAACCCATCCACTGGCAGTCATTTGGGTGAGAGGAGCCAGGCCAAACCATGTGCAGTCTTTTAGCAGCTCTGATGCTCTCCTGGGTGAATAAAGGGCAAAATGCACAGGCCAAACCCAGCCCAACCTTTCTGCCCCTCGTTCCAGCTGCAGAGAGCCAGGAGGCCATGTGAGAGTCCTGAGGTGATGGAGAGTCTCATTTTGCTTTAATGCCATAAACTGGCAAGTATGGTCTGATTCCTCATTATATATGTCCTGAAAAGATAGCTTCAGGTTTGGGACAAATAGATTGTTACCAGAGAAATTCTAACGTCTGTCCAACATAAATTCAAACCATGCTTTTGGTGAGATACTGAACAGTGGGAGAAACTTCCACTATCCTACTGACTGGTCATTGATTCCCATCATTCTTACTGTCAGAGACATCACTCTGTGATGTTAAGGAGAACCATTTATGGCATTCTCAGCTAGCCCCAAAACAGAGGAAAACCAAACTCCCTAGGGGATCTGTCCTTACATTAGCAGCAGAATCCTGCAGACTGCCATGGCTCTGGCTGTTCAAGGCGTGAGGCTGGCAAGAAGCATTTGGGTTTCTGACCTGCTTGCCAGTGTCTCTGAGGAAGAAAAGGCTGAATCCTCTTTCATGTGTACCAGTGCATACCATTTACTTCAATTACCTTGGCCTGAAACAGCTGATTTCTATTTGATATTTACACTCTGGTACCAATGCTTTACAGGAAGGGCTCTATCTGGCCTGTGAAAAGTTTCCTTCCATATTATAAAGTCAATGCTTAACTTCTGTTCCCATATTTAATTTTTTAATAATTTTCGACATCTCAGAAAATAGTATATCTTAAATACAGTTGCCTGCAAACCTGATCTGTGAAGTTTAGCCTTGCTCTCCAGCCAGAGTCTTACAGACTGAGTGCTTAATGGAAATAAGCAGAAACTGGGAGATATTTCTCATTATGAGTTAAATCTTTGAGTGCTTCAGAGTACTTTGGGGCAACAGAAAGGGGAAAAATATGGAAAACAGTTTCAGCTTTTCAGTTTGGAACCTGCTTTGCTGTAATTTTGAGACACAATCTAAACCACAGGTAATTGATCATAATGAAAAAAATGCATTAATGAAAGTAATTGACAAAAGCCAGTACACCTGTCAAAGAAGAGAAACCTTGAAAAGGAACGGCGAGCTTTTGAAGGTCAAGGCTCAGTGTGGTGTAATCCCTACCATCTGTGTTCAGGCTGGTGCTATTCTCAGACTGTCATATGCACTCTCTTCTTTGAAAATAACAGACAAGGGAAAAAAGGCTTACCCGATAGGGAGCCTAAATGTAGTTAGTTTTATAGAAAATGAAAAAGCACCACTGTATAAACTTAAGATGACCCTTAATTTTCCTTCCCCTTGACCTACACACATCCACAATTGGTATCAGAGCTGTAGTGGCACTGGGAATGAAAATAACTAAGGGGCCAGTAAAATGTAACAGTTACAACCGTGAGTTGGAATAGTGGGCAACCACAACCAATGCAATCAGCCAAGCAAGGTATTGCCCTGCAAACTCACTAACCTGATCAAGAAATTTCAGCCTTTCCTTTAGCTGTGAGAGGTTCTTGCACTGAACCTACAAAAAGCTGTGGGTGGATTCCTGTGCCCACACCAAATTTGCACCCCATGATTGCCTCCTCTTTTTGGATTTGTGGGATATCCTGCTCCTTAAAGCTTCTGGACATTTTCAGAGAGCAGGGAGAAGCCTGACACACTTGTGTGGGATTAGTGACTGGGAACACATTCATTTGATGGATCTGCAGAGCCCAGACAGAAATTCTCAGCCAATGCCCACCGCCTCACAGTCCAAAAGCACAGGGCTAGAACAGGCACCTTGGATATCCAGCTTCTGCTCAGAATAGGAGAAGTTGTGTTCTGCAACTGTGTTTTCTGAACACCAACTACCAGATATCAGAGCAATCAGCCTCCTTCAGACTTGGCTTAGCATGTTGCTTGGGTGACTTAGAAAGTGTGAAGAGAGTCTTCTTCACCCACAAAATAGCGTAGCTTGCTGATCAGGTCACTTTGTGTGGTCTGGAGTTCAAATCCCTCAGGCAGACGAGGAAATTGAATTCAGGTTTCCCACACACTGACAGGATATATTAATCATAGCATTATTATATTAAATAAGGGCATTAGCTCCTCCATGGCAGTTCTGCTTTGAAAGAAAAGGTTTAGAAATCCAGCTCCAGGAGCTGGAATGGAAACTCCAACTGTCTCATCCAGACATCCTCCCAGCATCTGAACGTGAAGTCCTGATGAAGTATAACATTTAACACACAAATTTGTTCTTATTAAATCATCAAATGCAGAGGTAGCTGCCTGCTTGCTTGTTTTGGTTCTTATTCCTCTCTTTTCTAACATTCACATGCATCCCTCAGGGGGCCTCTTTGGGAAACTACTCCTTCCAGAAGGTGAGCAAGTATCTGTAGTGATCAAGGTGTCTTGGTGATTTGATCTTCAGGTTCCAACCCCGTCAGGTTTCTTTCCAACTCTATTCTAGATTATTTCACACCAAAAATTCAAGGATGTGAAAATTTTTCAAAACTTTGACAAAATTCCCAAATTTTCTAATTTACTTCCAAAATACAGTGGGTATGTGGAGACAGTAGGCTACCACTTGAAGAGTTTTTTCTGTTTTAGACATTTTTCTGAGAAAGGTTCATCTACTAAAATAATGATAAAGGAATTTTTATAAACCTTTTTACTGCAGAGTCCAGACACATGAAACTACAAAGCACAACCAAACAGGTCCCCCCAGAAGTCATGTTGCATGTACTTTGTGGGAAATGATGTATATGAAAAGCTGCTATTTCTGTTATTTTAGAGTGACAAAAACAGTGTGTCTAAAAGAGCAGGCATAAATACTATATATGTTATATATACTCCTTGCTCCTGAGAATAAAAATTAAAAAATAAAAACATCTACCTTCATTCACAAAAACCAGAACATACCACATAAAACATCCCTCTGTTAAATGGAGATTCCTGGGAAAACAACCACAATAAAAATAACATATAAAAAAATAATAGTGTTCCACAAATATCTAATTAAAAATGTTCTCCACCTCCTTGGAAGAAACACAATTTATTTGCCCTCATTAAGGCAACCTAACCACAGTGCTTCACCCTTCCCTGACTGCATGATGTAATCAACAGTATCCCTGAAAACAGCAAACAAGAGGCAAAGAATCACCTTTCTCTCACTGAGCTTTAACTGCCTCATTAACTTTAACCTAAATTATTGATTCAAAAGCCATCCTGTTGATCCTGTATCATCTAACTCTATAGCATACACAGAAGTTCAGAACTGAATCTACCTTGAAAGGCAGTTCCAGAGAATCTTCACTAATACCTTTTCCTTACTATTCACACATTTATCTCACTATTTTTAATTTTGACCTGGGTGTACTTCTGCTGATAGAATGAAACCTCGCACTCAGTGCAAGCAGGCAATTCTGGCAATTCTTCTTGTTGTTTACATTTATTATCTTTTTCAATTATTTCCGCTTCTTTACCTTTTTCTCCACTGTGTTTGTCTCAGGATGTGGTTTGCTTGGTCAGAGAAACTGAGGGAGACAGAGGCTGCACTGACACACAGGAACATCCAGAGCTCAGCTCACAACTGCTCCTGTGGCCGGCTGTGGAGGACCTCATTGCCAAAGCTATGCTGGACCACAGCGCCTTGGAGAAAATTTGGAGTTGGTACAGAAGGTGAGAAGTGTTATCAGGTCAAGGAATGCTCTTGTTGGGATACTCACTGGACAATAATGGGAGAAGAGACATGACAAAAACTAGTGTAAGACTAGACTGAAATCTCTTGATTTATGGCTGTTGAAGACGTATAAAGGAATGAAGACTTCCAAAAATAGATAAATATTCTAAAGAATTCACAAGTTTGGACTTAACTTTATAACAAGAAAAAAGAAAAAGAAAAGGGGAATAAAAAGTAACATTGAAATCTAAAATTGAGATGGAAATGCAATGAAGCTTTACTAGTCTACCAGTGGCAAAAAAAAAAAAAAAAAAGAGAACATGCAGAAAGAAAGAAATGAGAAAGACAATCCTAAAACTCTGCAAAAATTTTATTAAAATGCATAAATAAATATTTTTCTATTATAGACTGCAAAAAAATCCTATTTTGAAATTTCTAGAGTTTTGGTATTTTAGGCACTGGCTTGCCAAGGCACACCTGAAAAAATAAAGTGGGAAAGAAGTAAAAACATTCTTAGGGGAAGCATTTCCATGCAGAAAGAGTGAAAAAAGCCAGATCAGAAACAAAGCTACTAAAGCAATAGAGATTTCCATTTGCGATGAAGCTCGTCATCCTTTAGGAAAAGAATCTGACAGCGGCTGGGAATAACTTTCTCAGCTCACAATTCTAAGCAGTTTATGTCAACATTTTTTTTCTTTTAATTCTCAGGGTAATAATTTTTTTCTCCTACAAGAAGTGTCAGCTCTGGTCAACATGTAGTAGGTGTAAAATTTGTACATTACGGCATGATTAATACATTGCTAGTACTATCTCCTACATTTTAATTGGCTCCACAGCAAAGAGAAGGAGCTGCTTCTTTGCCTTGCATGTCTTCTGAAATGAAACATTCTACAAAATGAGCGAGGATCTTGAGGGGTAGAGATCACGGTGCACTGTGTGGGCAGGACATGCTCTGAAGTACAGCTTCTACATTTCAATTTATCACTATTGTTTTGGCTCTCAAGTCCCCTCTGCTTTTTTCCAAAGCCACTGGAGAGCAGGCAGGAGTCACGAGACAGCTCTGAGCAGGACTGCACAGTCCCATGCTCGGGCTGACAAGCTGGCAGTAGATATCTTTCATTCAGTACATCTCTATAAATTGCACAAAAATATGCCTGGGGAGTCTGGGTAATGAATACATCAACTTTTACCCTGCACTGTAAAAACAGCTGTAAGGAAATGATTTCTATGCTACAGAGCAGGTACACAGGCTAAAAAGAAAACACAACCATGGCCAGAAAAGTAAATGCCCTGCTCCATCAGAGAGATGAAAGAGGAAGATAGTGCTCTGTTTATGCTACGCCATCATATTGGGTTTGCATGGCAAGGTTTGGGGAACAGGGGAGCCACAGGAGTGACCTCTCTGAGCAGGTGCCAGAAGGTTTTCTGTATCCAAAGGAACACAAGACAGATCCTCTGCTGGCCAAGGTTGAGTCCCTCAGCAACACTGGCAGCACCTCTGGGATAATGTATTAAGAAAGGGGAAAAAACCTGCACAGCTGCACCTGGGGAGGGCAGCGAGGATGTGGGAGAGCAGCAGTCCTGCAGACCCCCAGGGCAGTGCAGAAGGAGGGGCAGGAGGCTGGCCAGGCAGCGGAGCTGGGATTCCCCTGCAGCCCATGGTGAGGCAGCTGTGCCCCTGCAGCACAGGGAGGTCCATGAGGAGCAGAGATCCACCTGCAGCCTGTGGAGGATCCCACGCTGGAGCAGGGAGGATGCCCTAATAGGCTCTGACCCCATGGGGTGACCACTTTGGATCAGTTTTGCTGGCAGGACTTGTGACCCTGTGGGGGACCCACAGTGGAGCAGTCTGTTCCTAAAGGACTGTATCCCATGGAAGGGACCTACATTGGAGCAGTTAATGAAGAACTGCAGCCTCTGGCATTGGACTTTTGCTGGAGAAGTTCATGGAGAACTGTCTCCCATAGGAGAGACCCTGCACTGGAGCAGTGGAAGAGTGTGAGGAGTCCTCTCCCTGAGGAAGAAACAGTGGAAGAAACAATGTATGATAAACTGACCAAAACCTCCATTCCTATCCCCCTGCATCACTGCCAGTGAGGAGGCAATAAAATTGGGAAGTTAAGCTGGGAAGGAAGGAGGGTTGGGGGAAGGTGTTATAAGATTTGCTTTTTTTTTTTCCTATTATCCTACACTGATTTGATTGGTAAGAAATTCAATTAATTTTTCCCTGAGTCAAGTCTGTTTTGCCCATGTTGGTAACTGGTGAGGGGTCTCTCCTAGTCCTTATCTCAGCCCAGGAGAATTTTGTTATTTTCTCTCCCCTGTCCAGTTGAGGAGGGGAGTGATACAGCAGCTTGGTGGGCACCTGCTTCCCATCTGAGTTGAAGCAGACTACAAACCCTTCCCCTCGTTACCAGGGGGCAAATATCAACACAGACACATAGAGTTCCTATATTCCATGTGATGCTTCTTGCCACCTAAATGGAAACTGATTGAAGAAATCCTTTCACTTAAGAAGAAAACCTGGGGGAAACAAATGAGGAAAAAACTGTCACGTGATCCATTACTAGTTACAGCTATAATTTGCAAAATGCAGCATACAAAAATCCCTGATCTGGTTAGTGCTTTCATCCAACAGCAGCAAGACAGCAGTGCTTGAGCAGCCCGTGGTCCCCACCTTGCTTATCCTTTGTCAGGTGCCAATTAAATCTTTGCAATTTTTGTGCTGTACTCTGCTGTTTCCAGAGTCTGATGGGACTGGGAATGGGTATTGTTGGGATAACTCAGAAACAGCAGGAGCTTTGTGCATTTCACTCCCTGGATTCTTGAATTTCTCAGCTGAAGTCCAGTTTTCAGCTAGCCACAGCCGAGCTGAGAACGAAACTACTCACATAGCCCACGATTTGAGTTTTGATTGAAACAGCTTTCTGATTTATTTGCCTCAGACAGAATCCTTGTGCAGATCCGTACAAGAGAAATAGCAGAAGCGTCTGAGATGGGGAATTGCGAGTCCTGTCCACCAGCCGGGCTGGATGGGCTGCTCCATTGTACATATTTATGGAGCTGAGCTGAACCCTCAGGGTAAAAGCGAACAAAGAATAGACTGTTTTTCTCCTAAAGCATCTGGGTGTAGGTCTTATTTTGCCAGCAACCCTGGTGTTTATGGGCATGTTTTACTGGAAACCTGCTGCTTCTCACAACGTTTCCTGAGTGACTGTCTTAGTAAAACTGCATCTGGAAATGACAAGCACACAGCTGTAAATCTGAAAAGCAGTGTGCAGCCCTAATAGCTAGCAGCTACAGCACAGCTGTCCTGCTGAACATTGGAAAGATTTACAAAGACAAAGCAGAGCAATGAATACATTTCTGAGCGCTCTGTGATCACATTACACCTCTTCCAAGATTTTTGTGTTGCAGACATAGAAGGGACTATCGCTGCTCTTTGAGTGAATGCCTTAGGCAGGTAACCTATTACTGCTTACCTGCCTAAGGCACCCAGAATTTCTGCCCTGTACCTATCTTCCAAAGCAATGGCTAATGATATATCATTTTTCATTTTCACCTGAGTTGGATCCATGACAAGAGCAAGGCCAGGAAAATGAGCCAACTTACAGAAAAATGTACTGCTACAGTGGTGTGCAGCATTTTGAGCATTGCAGGGAGTGTTCATGCAGTGGAATCATCATAAAAGAGATATGCAAGAGGAAGAGATGAAGGAGATTTGTGCTTTTCATTATCATGTGCCTAAGCTGTGGAATCCTGTAACCACTCTGGATCTCCTGAAGCTCTGAAGTGTGAGGAAGCAGTGGCAGGAGGTGCACAGAGGAAACAACCAACACACATTGCAGAAATACTCACTTGGCTGACAGGAGGAATTGTTGCTCCACTGGACCAGTCATTGCCAGGGAGGACTGAGGACTGGAGCCAAGGTGTTGGAGTATGAACAACATGGCAAATTGCCCAGCATTATAAAGAATTATAGTTGCTCTCTTCTATGTGAAAATCTAGGGAATAAGCTACTAATAATATTAACAATAAAATTACTAAAAGTTAAAGTTTTTTTCCACTCCTAAAACAAGGAGTTCTAATTCTCTAATTAAAATATCTTTTCTTTCAAATGCCCTGCAGTTTTGCTAAAAAGCAAACTACCTAAAAATACTAAAATCCTTAAACAAACCTTCTAACTTGACCTAAGCATTTTTGCAATTCCTGCAGAAACTCACACTTAAACATATTAATATGTAGAGGTGTGTTCGTGAAAAACCAGATGTTATAGATTTTAAACTGCACTGTTTGCTTAAAACTAGTGTTAATTTTCTGCATATATATATATACACACCCACAAGTACTTAAAGTCTGTATATTCATGCTTGATTTTGGATTTGCAATGGCAGAAAACCAATTATTCACTAAATCTCTTTCTGAAGATAATGTTATTGGATGTGTACTTAAACCTGAGCACCTGAGCATAAGCCTTGAATTTGCTAATTTTGGATCTGCTTATTAATTCATACCTATTGCAGACTTTAGAGAAGGCTGAATACAAACTTAAGAAATTCATCAAGCCCCTCTTTCTGTGAGCCCAGATCTCTAGATTTTTGATAGTTTTACCCAAAGACCTGTCAATGACTTCATTAAATCAAATAAGCCTCCAGCCAGGATTCATCTTTTATTTAGAAGCAACTGCATTGTTCCTTTATAGGTTATACCTTGCCCTCCCATGTCCCTGTTTACTCTTCTATCTGTTCTCTGTTCCTGGCATTTTTCCCATTTTACAATACTATGGTTTGCCTCCCTAAGCCACCTCGGGGTATTCCCATGGAAGGAATCCCATGGTAGAGCAAGTTGCTGAAGGTGCCCAGCTCAATGTGCTTTGTTCTCTTTTAAAGTAATGTAGATGGGGATAAATAGGACCCTTGAGAACCACAGCTCTGGGGAGAAGGATGGAAATGTCTCTCTGTCTTGACAGTTTATACATTTCCTATAACAGGGAATGTGTTTCCAGGCCCATAGAAACATAGTTTTTCCATTTTTTTTAGTTTCCCTGACTCTCCCTCCCTCTTGTAACCTTGATTTTACCTGTAGATTTTAAAATAATAGCTATTTAGGATTTGGGAAGAGTCACCCCGAAATACCCATCAGGATTAAATCCACTGAAAACCTTTGCTCTTAGTGAGGCACAGAGCAGCTGGGTGGAGGCATTGGTTTGAGTTTCTCTGCAGTGCCATTCCTTTGCTCTGCCCCCAGTTAAACAGCGATGATAATGCTCCTCACTCAACTTGTTTGAAGATTAAATTAGCTGCTATTAGTTCAGCTCTTTGAAGATGTACCCAAAGTGATAAGTGCTAAGTGTTATTAAATGAATTTTAGTCATCAGACCCTGGAGAAATTTCGTTGCTTTGGATTAGTGTTTGAGCCATGGTGAAGTCTGGTGCACAGGAGCACCTCTGGGTCCCCTCGGCTCAGCACGGCCAAGTGCCACACAAGAGTCTCTGACCTTAAGCACAGTCACCTGAAAGGCGTTTAAAGGCTGCAAAGTGACTCTAAAGAGTAAGGGTTGGTCTTCACAATGAAGAGAAGCTTCCATTTTCCAAGTGCTATCTTGGAAAATTTCTGTCTCCTTTTTAAGAGAACTTTAAAGAAGCAAATCTCCTATGTGATTTATTAAGCCGAACTTCGATTTAATTTTAAATAATGAAAAAAAAAGCTGTTATCCTGTCTTTCAAATTTAAAGGAAAATGGGCAACTACATTTTCCATTAAATTACTCCAGGTTGTAAAGGGTGTAACAGAGGTAAGATTTGGCTCCTTATACAAGCCCTCTAGTGGTAGTTGTCCTGTTTGTTAACGTGGGAAATTGCCACACTACTAAACTATATTTGGGGTCTTTAACAGGAAATTAGAAACATCTGCCCTTAGAAGCAGGGAGAAGAAAAAAAGAAATTGTTAGTAGAAAGGCAAGTATTTCTATACAGAAATAATTGTGATTTAAATGTGCAGAGTAGTAGAAATTCTAGGTGCCAAACAAGTAAACAGAAAAGGCAGGAAGTGCCACCCCAAGCAAATGACAAGGCCTGTCCTGCAGGGACTGACAGGAGGTATGGACTGAAAGTGCTTCTGCAAAATCCAAGCTGAGCCAGTCCTCCTACAGACAGGGTCAGAGTGTCTAAAACTCAGGATCTGAGTACTGTGGTGGCTGGCTGTGGAGCAGCTGCCAGGGAATGTGCTGCACTGGTTGCACAGGTGAACACCGCCTTTCATTCCTCTAGGCTACATTTCTGCCACTACTCTCCAGCCACTGTATTGCCATTACAGTGTATTTCTTCGACTTTCCTGCCTCTGTTAAGTTCTCTGTCAAATCAAATTTACAAATGGCACAGTCCAAGGCAGCAGAGACAACACGGAAGCATTTCAGTGAAAATATTGCTGAAATTTAAAAAAAAAAAAAAAAAGGCTCAAGATTAGCGGAAAAAAAATCATACCAATAAAATCAGTATAGGTAGGACCACTTCTATTGTAATGTGTATTATATAATGGCTGCCTTTTGCAGAAAGAAACTGTTTTAAAAAGTAATGCTAAATTTAAGTTTAAACCAGTTTTTATAAATTCAAGGCAACATCACAGTTTGTTTCTAGAAGCAATTTCAGGATTTTAACAATAAAACTGACCTGTCCAGAGACAGTCAAATAACAAGCCTGCCTGTCTCAGCCCCCAGGTTAATAGACTATCTGTATATTCTGCACAGGACTGTACCTGAAGCTATTTCACTTGTTAAATGGCTAAAGAGTAGCTGACACGCCTGGCAGAGCATCCCGTGTTTCTCAAGAATAACTCTCCCAGAATTTTTTGGCAGATAAAAGCTTTACTCTGACAGTTCTGAGTGTTTCTTCAGCATCTCCTCTTAACCATCTAGAGGATTTTCTGGAGTGCTTACATGAATAGAGGTGCTTGTTAGAAGTACTCATTTCAAGAAAGTGTTTTGTGAGTGAAACAAGAATTATAATAGACAGTCAAGAGATCCTTTGGGGAAATGGGGCTGGTAGGAACAGACAGAACATCCTTACTGAATAAAACATTTTTTCAAGGAATGTCAAAACTAAGCATAACAAGAGATCTCTTCCAGAAGGGGATGGTCTCTGGATACTTTCCCTTTACTTTTCTCATGTTCCATGAGAGCTCCAAAATGTCTGAATAATTTTTTGACTATCCCAGAAAAGTGTTTAAGGCATTTATTTGTATTCTAAGCATTTGATCAAGTAATTTTTAAAAAGGCAAAGTAATAAAGTGGATCTGATTAGTACAGTCCTGAAAATTACAGTAATAAAATGTATGTTGTTTTGCTTGCATTAATGATATTACACAAATAAGACAGAGCGAACAAAGATATATGCATCACTTACTAGTATAAGGTTCTCTGAAAGCTATCCTTTGCCAGAAGGATGATCACTAGGTAATGTATAGGCCATGTCCAATAAAAAATGTACAATGAACACACTGTGTGGCAGAGTTTAATTTCCTGGCTCTTGTGGAAGTTAAATCTCAACTTTAATAAGACTGTGCTGTTGCACAAAAGGCACCACAAAGAAGTGTGATGCAATGACTACAATGCAAGCTGAGTGCACAGAATTATGTTCTTTTCCTGAATCTACCATTGACTTCCAAAATCATTTTGTACATGTCAATTCTACAGCTCAATTTCCTCCTTGATAAAAATGGGACTAACAATGGTTTTTCACCTTTCACACTCCTGGATGAAAAGTGCTTAGTATTATTAATTCATGAATTTATCAGCCTCAAGCAGAGTTGTGACCTTGAAAATGGAGAAGAGTTCCAGAGTCTGCAGGGGCTTCTGGGGAGATCATTAGATCTCTCTTTATTTTACCAGGCAGGCACGTGGCTGTCACAGTGATGTTGCATGGCTGAGGAGGAGGGGCAGCATCACCCATCAGGTGTGTGGGTGCTTTTCATGCCCAGACAGACAGAATTATGGAGGCACAGTACTGATCAAAGCTTGGAATAAGTCCATCATACCCAAGTGGAAGGGCTTCTCCCCTCCTGGGAGACACAGAACAAAGTTTTGAAAAACTCTCCACGCTTCAGTCTTATATCTTATGTATTAGTTATAGCAATCAGTCATAACTATTGATTAGCGTGGCAGTACACAGGGACTCACAGTAAAACCTTCTCAGTAAGGATCCCTTGGGAACGTTTTTATTTTTTAAGGTATTAAAATGATCAGTGATTTGTAAATCTTTACTAAAGAATGGCAAACGCAAGACAATTCATCATTTGAGTTCCAAAAATTCTAAGAACATTTTTCACATGGAAGTCAGCCTTAGTCCATTGATATTTCATAAGTCTATATAAAAATAGCCCAATAGTTTGCCTTACCAATATGTTCAGTGCTTTATTAACTTGCCTTTTTGCCTTATTGCAAAGAGAAAGCCCTGAGTGAGTTACAGCTAAGGGTTCTGCAGCTTTTCACTCTGCTCAACAATTTCCTTTGTGCTCTTTTAGCCGACGTTAATTGTGCACCACTGCTGTCATTGGTGCATGTGTCCCCTGCTGCACTGAATCACCAGAAAGCAGCACTTCCAGTCCATCTGTGACAGCTCCAAGTGCAGAGGAAACACTCTGTGGATATGCTGATTCAATGTGGCAGGGGATAAGTGGGCTGGCAGCAGTGGCTTTGTGCATTTTAATAACTGACGAAAAAGGAGATGGGAATGACATTCAGGAAGTGAAACAGAGAATGTAAGTTTTCTCTTCTCGACTAACCCAACATGCTTGTGCTTAAGTTGCATTTTAAAGGACTAGAAATTTAGCTGGGACAATGAAAACTGCATGCATCTCTCATAAAATATTTATATTACACCTCAATGTGACTTCTATAACAGGTCTTAATACAGATGATACACACTTTACCATATAAAATACACCAATGTGTTTCAAAAGATTTGCTTTGGGCTTTCCTGTTGCTGTTTTGTCTTGTTCTTAATGGTGATTAGTGATACAGAGTAGTAGCTTGTCAAAGATTAGAGAATACAGAGAAAGAAAAAGAGAAGAGCAACCAAGAAAAATACTTTTCAGGATTACCCATACAGTGAAACAGATGTAAGCACATAACATTTGGAGCTACAGATATGTTCTTAAATCAGATATACACAATGTGGGTTTTGTCCAACAAATAACTAGGTATCACATCGTATAATGCGTATCATATAATCACACAATGTGTAAATATGACATATATAGATTAATACATGACACATTTCTTCTTACAGTCTTCAATCATATTCCTGATACTGGAATATTATAGAAAAAAATACAGAAAATAATTTCTTTTCTTCTCTAAAATCTCTGAGCCTTCCATACAGAACAGACTGAGATTTCAGCAACTTTCCTGGCAAAAGTACAACAAATACATCACAATACTTAAATGGAACAGATACCAGTGGGACTCTCAGTTAAGAACATTCTGCCTCATAGGGAAAAGAGTGACCGTATGGATTTTTCAGTTACAATATAGTTATAACTTAGTGAATCCTAAAATACCCTTGTGCCCTGTCTTAAGCTGCTGTCAAGTATTTATGTTCCATTTTGAGCTACTGACCGGCTCCACACAGAGGTGATCAAGCTTCTTTAGGAGCTAAGGGCTGCCTTAGCTATTTATTTTTTGCTTAGTCTCCTTGACATGAAGGAGTTTAGGACACTTTCAACTGAAAGAGAATTGGAAATGTGAGATATTTTCTTCTGGGGAAGTAAAAAAAAGTTGAGAGATACAATATTTTTTCCACTTTTTCCAAATCATGCATTTAGCGGCCTTTAAAAAAAACAACTATCACTTTCCCAACAAATGAAAGAAGAAAGAAAAACATGGCTGTTCATAAAACCATGTCAAAACTCTTCCTGATTTTTTCAAATTTGATTGGCAATATTTGACAAGCTATAAAGATAGTGTGTGTGCCATAATCTTTAGCCTTTCAGTTTGAACTCACTGTAAAAGATTCACTTTAATTTAAAACATAAACAAATCTCTTATCTATCGTGCTTATTTTGGAAGATCAATGCAAACATAACTTAATAACTAATATAGCACTAAAACTTCCACAAGGAGAAATATATAGTACATTAATCTTTAGATTCTGTATTTCTACTGGAAATGATTACATGATAATGGAGTAAATGCTTTGCTAAGTGAATACAAACTTAAATACTGTATATATCAAATGTGGACATGCTGAAGAATAAATCTGCACTACAGACTAATTAATTTACAGAAAGAACTTTCTTAAATGAAATCTTCTGAAATAATAAGTCCAGGGAAGTGAGCAGGCCATCATTAAAGGGCAGGAAGTAAATTCAATGTGAATCTATTAAATGGGAGACAGCAATGTTTTCTATTGAAACAGTGAGAAAATAGCTACAGCTGTCAAAGTTTCCATCCCCCATGTAGGAATCAACTCTTTATGCAGCCTGGAGGTGTTGCCAAACTTATTAATTAAAATGGTCTAAATTGTGGGGTTACCTGAACACAGAAGACTACAGATTCTGTAGAAGTATTTCTTCCACAAGGAGGAGAGTGGATGTAAAAGTACATCCCAAGATGGTACTGTTCACTCACTACCCACCACTTAAAAGTCAAACTCTGTGTCAGATTTAGTCTGCAATGCATCCTTCACCTTTTTTATGAGAAAATCTATGTAACTCTACTACCAAATGTGGTTCTGCATGTCAACTCCTAGCAAGAAGTTGGACACAAATAGAGATCATCAGAGGTTGAAACAAAATCCTTGGCACATGGTTTGCTTTAAGGCAGTACCAGCACTGAACCATGGCCATTTCTATAACTCCAAGGCAGCTGTGACCCTCAGAATCTTATGGATAGCTTGGTTAAGAAAGCGATAAACAGATTTCTTGTGCTATTTCTTTCCTTTCTTCTCAAAGCTCTTCTATGCTAATTGAACCGGAGAAAAAAAGATGAAAGGTAATTCCCCTTCTTCCATGCCAGTGATTTTCAGTTAAATTTAAACCTGGTTATGTTGCAGCAAATACCTGCTCTGTAGGACTGAAACAGGGGGAAATAGGTTATTTTGAAATGAGAATTGATGGTGGCCCATGTGTCAGATGCCATTTTGTATTGGGTTGCATGGCAAGGTTTTGGGAGTGAGGAAGCTACAGGAGCGGCTTCTCTGAGCAGGTACCAGAAGCTTCCCCTGCCTGCAGCAGAACCAGTGGCAGTTTATATGGATAAGTCCTCCTTCCAACGTGTTAAAGTGCCTTATAAAGAGGTAGGCCCAAGCATTTCAATGGATTACACATTGCTTCACTCAGTGTTGCCCAAGCTCTCATTCTGAAAGTTGAGCTGTGCCGTTTACGTCAGTTCGGCTGCGCAACAGCAGGCACAGCCGGCTGTTTTTATAAAAGTAGATCTTCGTGACTAATGGCCCTCTATCCCAACAAAACCCTCACTTCCACTGATAAGGGTATTGCAGGAAGAAAAACAGCAGGGTGTTTGTTGGCAAATAATGTTTCCCAATTTGAGGAAACAGCTGGGGAAGACGATTGTCAGACAGGTTTAAGGAGCACAGAACAGACAGGAGTAGCAAGAAAGGTGAGGAAACATGACCTCAGCTCCTCCCAAACCACAGGCCACCCACATTAATTTTCCAATACTTATGGATGAAACAGGAATTAGCTCTTCCCAGCTTCTCTCTGTTTTCCTGCCTGCCCTAAAGCTGTGACTTATGGCTGCAGCTTCTGCACAGGCTCAGTAAATCCCATTCAAACCTTCTGCATCTCTCTTACCCAAACCTTGAGCTCTCCCAGAGCATGCCAGTTGAGCTGCAAGGAATGGCCATGTCCACACTTAGGCACACTGGGAATAGCAGTACCAAGGAATGAAAAGGTGATAGTGAAATAAAAGCATGAAGATGGAAAAGGGTGAAGAGCAAGAATGTTAGAATTTAAGAATAAAGATATATAATGGAAAAAAATTCCCTCTCCACCAGCCTGTCAAGAAGAGCTTTGGGAAGCTTAGCTTTGAAAAAAAATCTTAATAAGAATACAAAACGTCAAATTATGAGACCAAAAGGGTTCTTACAATCTTGAATTAGTTTTTCAATGGAGAAGTGAAAATCTGAGAGAGCAATGTTAATTAACATTGGATAATGTCATGCCAGTGCTGGTGTATGTATGAATTACTGCCACAAACCCTAGAGCAAGAGGTTTGCTATTACCGCTCTGATAGCACTGACATATTCCTTTCCTGACTTTTTTGGTAACGGTGAGAAGTTTTCTCTTGGGTGAGAAAGTTATCGTCCTATGTAATCAAAAAGCGAGCTGAACATGGTAAATAGATCGTCCCTTAGTGTCAAAACTTTTGCAAATATTGCTATTGTTTCCCTGTTAATAAATGTCGTGGTTGGGATTTTTGAAAGAAAACCTTTTTACAAAAATCATGGACTTCACTCATCATTAGCCTCATTTTCCACACAGCAAACTTAAGCAATTTGCAGTCAAAAAGAATAATTTGCACTAACTTGCCATGAACCATTTATGGATTTCTCTTGAACTGGAGTCATTATCAAGTCAACATAGATCTATTCTGTCAGTAAATTCATAAAAGATGTATGCTTACAGGACACAGGATAAAACACCTTATTTATTTACAGTTTTTCCTCCCAGTTACTTTATTTTCCTTCTCCCTCTTGATCTACTTTCAAGTGCTAAGTCTTTCTGAAAATAATTTTCAGTGTTGCAACTTGAGTATATTTGCACTTTTAGAACAGATTCCTGATATTCTCTGCCCAGGTGGGAGGAAATGAGTGATAGCGATAATAAGGGCCAGGGTTATTGAGGGCTCCTCAAGGTATCCAAGTAATTTTGAAAAATCTAAGGCAACTACAACTGGTTGACAAGAACTTAGCACCCTCGTAGTTCATCTTACAGACTCTTTGAAGTGATCCTCCATCCCTTTCAAGTCACAAGGTCCCCATTCATTTAACCTGTGCAGGATCAATCCCATGAGGCTAAAGCATATGCCAAAAAACTGTCAGGAGCTAATAGCCAGGACATGTGACAGCAACACTTAATTCCCTGGATGAATATGGGGGTTCACCTGACATGAATAAGAATTATGACTTCAGAGAGGGTTTTTCTGACAAAACCTCTGATATGTATCAACTACAGTCACTGTGATTTTAGTTCTAAGCAACAGATTCCCAGGCACATTTGCACCTTCCCTCAGCTACCCCATCCAATGCTAATATCCTGTTCTTTCCAAATTGCTTTTCATAAATTAAGGTGGGGCTAATTTAGCGAGCTGTCCATCAGAAAGGCTTTGCAGAGTAAGGAAAATTTTTTCATAAAGTCATTTTTCAAACATGCCTTCATAAAAAATGTCAGAGGAAAAGTATTTTAAAGGGCTATGTTTGTGAAAAAAAAAGAAAAAAAAAATCTAAACATTTTTAATGGCACATGGTGGCCAACAGCAACAGTGGCTGAGGCTGGGACACTGCTGCGTAGCAGAGGCTGCTGCTCTCCTGACGACTTTAAGCCTACAATGAACACAAATTTAAGTGAGGAATTTGAGACTATTATTAGCTTTCATCAGTCTCTGTGTGGCTTATTCATGGAATCTGGACAGATCCCAGAAGCATGGTTTCTCAGCTCTCATTAGGCTCTGCAAAATGAGCCTCCCGTACTTGGAAATACCTGCTTGGCACAGATTCTCTCTTCTCTCTCTCCTTTCTGTGGGTGTTTTGTTGCAATATCCAGGGTTCATATTGGGCCAGATCCTTTTTCAGAGGAAGGGCTGAACCACGCTTGCAGCTTGCCTGTAGCAGTGAAGGGAAGGCTGCACGTCTTTATTTCTTACAGCTGTACACATAACCCAACTGAAAATGTCTGCATAAAAGCAAGTTCACATTCAAACACCATGAGAAACTCCAGCAGGACTACCTTTGTCACCGTGTGCCCTCTCTCTTGGATACACACGCCGCACAGACTTGCTTGCTTGCAAACACAGAAAGTCAGTGACCTGTGAAAATGTTCCTGATCTTTCAAACATAAGCTCTGCTCTGCCAGCCCCTAATCAAATAGAAAGATCATTTATGTCATGAACCATCCACAAAAGGCTTTTTTAGAACACACAAACATGTGTGTCACTTTCTCATAATACCTAACATACCAGCACAAAAGCAAATTCATGTGGATGAGCTGGCAAAGGAATAGTCTTTCAAGAGGTTAGTGCAATGCTAAATTCACTTGAATCGGCCAGAAGGAGCTAAGTTTGGGATGCTCAGTCTCCTGACTGAAAAGCTTAGCTGTAGGTCAGCCAGAGATGACTTGGGTTAAAAACATAGCTTCCAAAAATATTTGTTTTGTCTGCTAGGAAACAGACCCACTGAAGTCAGGATTGCTTTCTGTTTTGAAGAATGGGCAGCAGCAGTGCCAGATGACAATCCTCTTTTGGTTGGATGCTGGCTGGTTGCTTTCAAGTGTTGCATGGACCCTTAAAGTAATTACAGATTTTTTTAACTCCCCACATTTAATTTACTTCATTTAATTTCTTCAACTTCAGGGAGATATTTGATATTTATACTTACTAAAATTTCAGGGTATTTTCAACACCAACAGTTCTATTTTACTCTTCATCCTTCTCTGACACAATTTCTATCACCAATTTCACCATTGTTACACCTTTTCCTTCAGTTAGACTCATTAAAGCATGGTCTCCTCATAGTAGTAGCTTCTTTGCCTAAAGCAACAAGTAAAAATCCAGATCAGTTAATTGATATTACTGACAGGCACTCTGATCTCTGAAGACTAATATATGAGGTTTTCATGAGGGTTTTTTTTCATGTAGCAATTTTTAAAAATTCCCTCCAGATTTTAAGTGAGTTGGTTACCAAAAATTTGAGCTTTGTAAGTGGCTGTTGGTGTATTTTTATGTACATAAAGGATGGAAAAACAAAAACACCAATGTTAATGGGGGATTCAGTTGGCATTGATTATAACCACAATCAAGGTTTAGAGTTCTGCCTCATGGATGTCTTACAAAACAAGCAAAGCTTTCCAAATGTTTCGTATAAAATATACAAAATAAAGCAGTAGTATGTCATACATGTACAATTTTTTTGTTCTTTGCAAACCCAGTAATAATGTATTCAGTTAGCATCTTTAAAAACATACAATTAGGGTTTCTTTTCAGTAGTGTTCTGTTCAATAGTGCAAAAATAAAAACAAATCATGCAAAGTGGAGTTGAAAGACTATAAATATTGCAGTTAATTCTGGGATATTCTACTCTTCTGGTGGCAAGGATTAAGGGTTGGGAATTTGCTATGTCTCAGTGGAAAGTTTGATATTAAACAGCTATCATTAGGCAGCACCAAGAAAACCGCTTGTTCTCAACATATTTTCCTTTCCATAAACCAGGGAGCCAGAACTTTTCCATAGGAAAAGGAAGAGGAAATAAATGAATTTCATATAAAACCACCAAACGTTTTTGGTCAGAGACCTCAATTATTTCCAAAAGCTTCATGGGGTGGTAGTGGTTCTGCTTCAAATTAGGGAGATGTCCAAGAGGCACAAAGCAGATTGGAATGTGCCTTCCTCAGAACACGGGGATGCTGCCATCCCAGGCAGATTCAGTTAACTGTGGAAATGGAAAGCGCAAGCATAAGTTTAACATGAATACAAGGAATGCAGGTGTTGGTGTTGGTTTCATTTGCACTGTCCTCCTAGACAATGTCTAATTTTCTTGTTTCAAAACCACTGACTGAGAAAAGGTTGGCTTGTGCAGCCACAGTTTCTTGTTTTCCTATGAAGCCTAGATTTTATACAACATATCTAAAATCCGTTACTTCCCAGCATTCAAACTCGCTGCTACACCCAGAAAAATTATATTGCTCATTATTCTGTGATGTTGAATAGCTGGTCTACTGCTGAACTCATTCATCAATCTACCTTAGATCTTAATAGAAGAACCCAGCTGTGCTGCCACCAAAATTCATGGCACAACTCTCAATGATGGACACTGCTGGTTACCAAGGAATACAATGTGCTTATTATAGCAGATGCCTTTAGAATCATTAGGAGCTTTGTACACATACATTTATATAATGTATAGCATTAATTTCTTAGCAGTAGTAGACGTGACCTTAAATATTTCCATTCCAAAGCCACAGTAATCAATAATAATGATGAATGAATTATTAACATAGAACTTAATTCAGGAGGTACTGCTTGTGGAATTTTCACAAGGCGACTGTGAATTATTCAAACACTCACTGGTACAAGGAAAACAATGTGTTTGTAGCATTGTTCAAATACTCAGAATTCAGGCTGTCTTTTGTTTTGGCCAAATCCAATTCCATGGTTCCCTATGGAATGAGCATGCTAAAGCCTTTCCTGTGTATCAAACATAATCATGGAATGATAGAATCACAGAATCATTTAGGTTGGAAGATATTTTAAGATCATGAAGTCCACCCATGGACTCAACACTGCCAAGTCCACCACTAAATCACAACCCTAAGCACCATATCCATAGGTGTTTTAAACACTTCCAGAGATGGTGACTCCACCATTTCCCTGGACAACTTGTTCCAATGTTTGATAACTTTTCCTATGAAGAAATGTTTCCGAATATCCAAAGTAAATTTTCTGTGGCGCATCTTGAGGCCATTTCCTCTTGTCCCGTCTTGTTACCTGGGAGAAGAGACCAACCCCCACCCAGCTACACCCTTCTTTCAGGCTTTAATATTAATGATTAGCTAAGAGAATGATTAGTTCCCCCCGAGTTTCCTCTTCTCCAGGATAAACACTCCAGCTCCCTCTGCCACCCTTGTGCTCGAGAGCCTTCCCCAGCTCCATTCCCTTCTCTGGATTTACTCCAGCCCCTCAAAGTTTTTCTTAGAGTGAAATGACAAAAACTGAACAAAGTATTCAAGGTGCAGCTTCACCACTCCTTGTTACTGGATTTTATTCCCTTTTTCTCTAAATCTGGTAACAACTTTTAGAACTTTCCTATTGCTATTCCAGTCCTTTGCAAATTGGGTTTTTTGTTGGACAGACTTTAAATAAAGTCAACTACTGTAGTCCAAAATTTTCTCTTACCTGACTGCATGACACATGACAAGAGAAGGATGGAGGTACCCCAAAATTGTCATTCTTCCTTGTTCTCCCTCCTTTGTTTCCTCACCAGTCTTGTAATCCACAATAAAACTCCTACTGAGAACCTTTCTTATGCAGTTCACAAGTCCAGCTCTAAAGTTTGAAGCTCTGGCTCAAACAGCTAATTAGAGATTTTACCTTCTAAAGTCTCCTCTACCCTGTAGTTTGCTAACCCTAATCAGCTTTGCCCATATGAACACTCCCCCACATCCTCCATTCCAACTAAGCTGATATTTTGTCAGACTGGGCAGCTTCTTACCTTCCTTTCAGTTAAACTTCATAATTTGATCACATAGTCAAGATACAATTACTCTGAAGGCAGAAACTGAAAGCTTTCCACAGTTTAATTTGCCCAAAAAATACCAGTATTTAAAAAACTTTTTAGAATGGGTGAGATTTTCATATAATTTAAAGTGAAAGGCAAGAAAATATTTCAGAAACAAACAAGAATATTCTTGTTCAGAACCCATTTTCAGTTCAGACGCCATTTCAATTTATTAATCTTACACTTTCATCAAAGAGGAATACAGCTCTGAAGAGGAATACAGCACTAAAATTTGACTGTGAGACTTCTTATTTCCATATATTTCCTTTTAGAGAAAGACCATTTCAATCAGAATCATACATCAGAGGAAAAACTATTAAAGAGATCAGCACAATTTCATAGCCAGGCTTAGATTTTCTTATTGATTGTCAGTACGAAATAATTTTGATTGAATTTTTTGGAACTGTTAAAGATTAGTAACTCTCCTGCTTTCCTAAAGCAGCCTCTAGAATCTCAGAAAATCTGAGATAAAAACTTAGAGCAGTTGATTTGCATCATTTCTGCAGAGGAATGCGACGACTGAGACATCCCCTATCCTTTATTTGCCAGACAAGGACAGAGCTTTTAGACAATTGACTTCATCTATGCAGATTACTGACAAAGGATGTTAAAAGGTCACTCCAAAAGGTGTCCCTTCGGGCCATGTGCGCTTGAGTGGTCCTGTCCACAACTTACTTGCTATAGTCCACTGCTTTTAGGTACATATGAAAAGAGCTTTGTGCAAAGCTCATATTAAGACATCTCTGCATGACCTTCCTTTACTTTTTTCAAAGATTCTGGACAGACCTCATCTATGTGGCAAAGGTCAAATGGGAAATGTCTTGAAAAGAGCTACTGAAGCAACAAGGGAATGTGAATCTTTGTGCTCTTCTGCTCTCAGCCATGAAGCTACTGTACCTTATGAGTAAGTTCATGGTTCTTTGTTCCTTTAAGACTATTTATTCAAAAATACGCCTTTGAAAGCCCTCTTTATTTTCAGTTTGAATCATATAATTAAGGGGAGGAGGTGGAAGCACACTTAAAATATTTTCACTGGAGTCACCTTTGTTAGTTGAGGGGAAGGATCTGTATTTACAAGAGACGACATACAGGTCTGTGAAACATAATCACAGAGAATGTATTGGTATTTGAAAATGACAGTTGTACTGAAAAACTTCGTCTTGAGTTACATTTTATTATAGAAATCTGACATTTCAGAAGGCTTGATCACTTGTGAAGCTTTTCATACTACATTTATATTCTCTTTTTGCATCAAAGACAAATAGAAAAAGAGACAAATCATTCCAAGTCTGCCCAGGTTCACAGGTTATAGTAGAATATTGCCCTATTTTTTTATAGTTTGAGATCTTACTGATTGCCTTGATATGTCCTCATATCCATTCTTTTCAGAGCAATCAGTCGTTTTCCTGTTACAAGACCCGCTACAATTTTGCTCTCAGTTTCAGAAGAAACCTCCTGAACCTCTTTGAGATAAGCAACCAATAATGTCGCACCCAAAGAAATCATAGGAAATATGCTGTTATTAAAGATATCCAGAAAAGTCAGCTATGAAAACAAGAAAACAAACAGCATTTCCATGCCTGGCCTGCCTGAAATGTTGGAGGTAGGGAATGTTAAGCACTTCACTAAGCAGAGAAGAGCTGCTGCCCCAGGCTAAGGGCACCTTGCAGTCCAGCACAGAGGGCTGTGCTCATGGGCCAGACAGAAGTGGCCATGGAACAGACTTTAGGTGACTGGCTCTGTCCTCCTCTGGCCAAGTACCACCAACCTGGTTATCCCTAGGACTTAATTTGAAGGTTTAAATGGAACTTTGTTGTGCCAAGTGAGGAACATATTTAGAAACATCTATATTAAAGAGACAGATTTCTTTTGAAATCACATTTCTGTACCTTCCAAACAAATTCATGGTGCCACATGAAGAACAGGGAGCCATTTGAAAAACAGTGATAGGCCTTTTTATAATTTGCATAATGTACAGTGGTATTTGTGGTTTCCATTTTGTAACTCACCCGGAGAATATTTACTTGATAAAATATTAACTGTGAGCTCTGTGAAATATTGCAATTCTAGAAATGTGTCAAGAAAATGCACTCATCTCAAAACTCAAGCTGGAAAACCATGATCTGGCTTTTAAGAGTCTGCCTGTGCCAATAACTCAAATTCTTTTTCCAGTATAAAAAGCAGGATGTGCCTATTTAATATAACAAGACCAAAATGTTATCTAACAGAAGTCCACAGAACACATTAAACATTTGTCTTACAGTCCCTAGGTGAGCACATTGTCATTTTCTTCTTGTCACTCAACACTGAGCATGTTAGATAACAACCTATAATAGAATTTAATATAACGGTTTCTCCCGTCAATACTGGGATGAAGATTGAGATTTTTCTAATGGGATCTGAGTAGCCTAATCCCCTGGGCAGCACGGATGATCTCATGACCCTTAAAATTCAGTCGAGCCAAAAAATAATGTCAACATGATTTTAATATCAGAAAACAGTTGTTGCCTTCACTACATTAAAATGAAAATTCTCACACAGAAATATGTATTTAATAGGAGATTTTTGAGAGAAAAAAATATTTCTTTTCGCAGAGAGGATTTTTTAAAAGAAATATCTTCCCCTTTTACCTAATAGCACTTCAACATTTTGCATCTGCCCTTCTTTTTCTATTGTGCTGATAAAAAGAAAATGGCATAGAAACATAATGAAAAATAATTCTGAAATTAAATAATTATTTTGATTTTTTCTTGTGTCTCATTTAAATGGGATAAGGAAGGGAGACTTTCTTAGGGGCAGGTTAGAAACGTGCTTTGCTGGCTGATTCTGCACTTATCTCACAAAATTTCTGGGCTCATGAAGCAGCACTGGACGCCAAGGTAGAGGAAACCTGACAACTTCTCATGAGACCCACCTGCTTAACCCAAGCACAAAACATAGTCCCACCAAGGGTTTTTTTAATGGGAAAAGGAATAGAGCTTTTCTGTTACAATTTGCAACAAGAGTCTGCCCGGGGCTGCACCAACGCTGCTCAGGTAGCAAATCCAATGTGCAATTAGTCACCAAAAGATTGCAGATCCAGGCTTTGACTTCAGGCATTCATGAAGAACCAAACACCCTCTTTGCCTCTTTGATCCAGTCCTTAAAAATAAGCAGGTGATGATAGTACAATCCCAGCAATTGTTGCCTTTCCTTATACAACGATCAGTCACTCTAACAGAATTCAGTCTGATAAGCCAACTTTTATACTCAACTTTTCTGGTTCAATTAACTTGTAATAACTGAAACTCTCAAGGCAGCTGAAAACCAGTCAGGAATGATCTTTCATATACACTAACATCTGATTCCTGGGAAATGAACTGTAATTATTAAAAATAGCTCTCAAGTTGAATCCATATACTGACAGGAGGAAAATACATATTAAGAAGTTAATTTAAAAGTACCAGGGACATGGAACCATAAGCATAAATTGATTTATGTGAATTTAAATGTCCCTCTTCACATTGTAGCTCACTTTTACTAGTATGTGTGTAAAAACATCTTACTATCAGTATTTTAATAATGCAAAGATGTAATCAAAGTTGTGACACTTGAAAATTTTCAATTATTCATATTAGTTATTGTGAAAGTAACCATCACTCAAAAATCTCTATGCATTTTTATTTACTTTTCATGTATAATATAGAAACAATAGTTTTTCTATTCTATTATTATGAATAAATACACACTATAATATATTTTTAAAAATATAAATAATATATAGTATATAAATCTCTACATATGTGTATTTTTATTGAGACCCTGCTTTGTGACTGGAAAAATACCAACATCCAGTTGTAAATATGGTGTCTTCCAGTAAGACCTTACAGTATAAATAGAAAATAAAGACAAGGAATGGAAAAAAAAAAGAAAGCCTTGTTATGAACACTTTATGATCTGAGACACTGAGGGAGTAAAAGATTTTCCCCACCACACCATAAGAAGTTTCTGACAGAAATATGAATCAAACCAGAGCTCTTAAAATGCAGTCTTGTGCTCTAATCAAATGTCTGTGAAATATTAAAGGTTTAGTAGGAAATGATGTTGTGAATTAACATGAGGAGTTGCTAATGCAATAATCAAGTTTATTTTGCATATCTGCCTTCTGAACTCCTGGACATAGCAAAACTTTTCAGGGAGTGGGTGACCATGCCAACAAAAAGAGTATGCAAGTGTATTTCAGAGACACCTTTTCAAATCACATGGTTTATTTTTTTTTCCCACTGACCTTCCTGGAGGTAACTTAGTGCTGATGCCTTATTGTTGTATGGTTTTCTGTGAGAGAGAGAACAAAATAGAACCTGGATTAATGAAAAAATAATTTGCTTGAAGACTGTGTACCACAGGAAACAAGACTGCCTCTTAGCAATTTGAAAGAGATTTGAATCTGGAGAAAAACAAATAAAAATAAAAGGGGAGGATTCTGGAAGGTGGGAGTACCCCACAACTGTCAATTCTACCATGCTATGGGCTAAAACACGAATAGACACCATTGTGACTAACACTGCAAATTAAATGCAGCTGCTAAAACATCTCCTGGCTAATCTCTGGGTGTGTTACATTTAACCCACATTGCTGAAATGCTATTCCAAACTGAGTCATGTTTTATGGGCACCTTGCAGATTAGTCCAAGCAAAAAGCATCTAAAAACAGTGATGAGCCGTACTAAAATAAGAAGATAAGTAAATGGAATCAGCTACTTCCCCCACTTTGTCACATACACACACACACAGAGACCAAAACACTGCTGCAGATGAGCTCCACATGGCTCTTAAACCATCCATCCTCCATACACATGGGCTAGAGCCAAGCCGCATCTGAGCAAAGTCCTGTCCATCTTTCTCCTGACAGATCAGCCTGTTTGCTCCTCAGGCCTCTCCTGGCTTTGGCTGTACGCACCTTGGATTGCCCTCTATGGACTCCAAAACCAGAACGAAATTTTGTTAACATGAAATGGAAAAAGAAAAAATTTGCAGGAAGCATTAAAAGGCTGCGTATAACCAAATTTAAAATAATATTTTTTCAGTTTAATTACTGTGCTGGTAGAATGCATTGTGAGTACAGTGCTGAGAGTATGAAAAAGTCCCCAAAACTACACAATAGAAATGCAGGAGAAGGAGGAATGGAAACCAGATGCTGACAAAAGGTAAAAGTAAGAGTATAATTTGTGGCACCATACAGTTATCCTCTGCAGCCTCAAGCCTCCCTTGCCTCACCAGGTCAGTGTAATACGATTGTCACCTATAAAAATCACAGTAATCTTGGTTTTACACATATCTCATTCCTCCAGGTTGTAGCTCTTTTCAGCCAAATAACTTCTCTCACAGCATACCACAACAGGGATCGACTCCTCCTACATGCATCACTACCATTCCCAATTATTTTATGTTCAGTTAAATTTACAGACTTCTTGGATCAGAATAACACTAAAAACAAGCAGGTTTTTTGTGTTTGTAGCAAGTTTGTCTGTCTGACACTGTACAAACAATGTAATCTTAATTTCCCCAGCCTTTTATGCAAGGCTGAAGGGGCTTCGAGTTCTCTTTACTCCCACTTTCTCACACAAGAATCACAGTCCTGTAAGTTGCCCACAAATTCTGCTTGTAGAGAGCATAAAGCATCATACTCTAATAGTAAATTAATCTGAGTAACATCTTAAACCTGTATGTTGGGAAATATTTTATCAGTTATTTTAAGCATTCCTCAGTTTATTGTTTTTAAGTTCCTCAGCAAAGCATCCTGTCTTACAAATGAGAGGGGTTTTCAGTGGGGATGGGTTTAATGTCATCCTCTGTTTTTAGTGCTTAACTGAAAGATTTGTTTGTGAAATAATTTTGGGCAATTTAAGCAGAACTCATCACAGACTAGATATGTTTCTGGGGACTCCAGAAGTGGCATCCATAAATCATTGCAGGACACAATTCTGCTGAAGTGGCTGATGGGTCACCAAGGCCTTACAACGAGCAAGAAAAGAAACAAATCTGTTTTTCTCTGATCTCAGCAAATAACTAAAACATCAGAGTTAAGAAAAGTGGTAGCTATCATTGAAAAAAAAAACCCATCTCAATCTTCTCTCTTGTTCAAAAGTAGGCATAAAATACTTATAGATACTTTCCAATCAACACATATCATAACCATATCATAACCTATCCACATATGTCCTATGCATTTTTACAATTAACTAAAATTCCTAATAGCAGCATACAACGCTAAAGAATGCATACAGCATACTTTAGTCAAAGCCTGATGCAGGCTAATAATGGTCCTTAATTTTATAAGCAGTCTTAAGACATTTAATAAAACCTCTTACTCTTTCCTCCAGCAGTAACCATAGCTCAATAGCAAAAATTATTAAACTTGTAGATCCATTCAATATATTTAACACATTAATTTCTTTTGCATGTAAACTCACTCCAGCAGAACTAACAATGGGATTTGACATTTTTATAACACCAGCCTTCTCCAACTCTCTCCAAAACTTTCTCCTTGTCTTTCACACAGTTACAGATTTTTGTCATTTTTCTGCCTATCTTCTTTTCCCAGATCAGCTCTAGTCCTAGCATAAAACTTTGTGATTTCCATTATAAAAGTTCACTTTTTATCCTTACTACTCATATTTTTTGCCTCACATAGTCTTTTGATGAATTACTGTACTTTAACTTCCTCACTTCTCTTTTTCTCCAGTCTCTTGTGATTATACCTCTCAAAAGCCTTTTGAAATGTAAACAAGTCAGGGAGTCAGAATGCCTTCCTTGTCCACTGCTGCATGGATTCCTTCCACCTACACTAACAAATAGTGCAACATGATGTTCTTTAAGCTGAATCTGTGGTAATACGAGTTTAAGGACATGATTTTGAAAAATCTCAATTCATACACATGGTAGGTTTTGATTACATAGGAGATATGCACTAAACTGGGTTTAATTTCTGTATATGATTAAAAGCTCATTAAAATATAGAAATTAAAACCTCCTAAACAGATGGAATTTCCACTTACTGTCATTCATAAGGATATAGGTGTCTGCATGTGTATGTAGAAGGGTATCACATTTTATTCAGCCATGGTTCCTCCTGCAATATGAGAATTTATTAGAGGGAAATGTGTGCTCTCAGATTGACCATCAATCTTTAACTGATGTCATAAGTTACTGCTTCTGCTTTGGTAGAAGAAAGGAAAGTTGCTCTTGGCATTTGGTATTAATTCTTGTTTTATGGAGGTCCAGTATCCAAAAATGCAGAGACTTTTCTTCTTCCTCCTTTGATTATAGGGTAAACTCTATTACATCCACATTTGCGTCTTCTCCCCTATCCCATACCATATGTTACAGCTCAAATACATCTCTGACAGAGATCTGGTCTCTCAGTCTTCTACAGTGAATTATTAATCAACTATTCTTTTGTAGAAGGAGAGGCTTTCTGCTATTTGACATCTGGCGGTCATTTAAAGCACTAGCAACTCGTCATTGAGAACAGTACACATATCTGATTTGCTTTCAATATTTTCTTGGTCTAAATGCCACCCTATTGCTTTTTTTGACAACAACAACAACAAAACGCAAAAAAAAATTCTGTTAGGTGGATCTAGATTTCCACTGCTGGGTTTTCACTTTACTTCATGCTATGAGAGACCCTTTAGAACTATCCAATGTGCAAAATCTGTTTATACAGATCTGCAGCTGGCTTTGTCCCAGTTGCTCGAGAGTGATATCTAAACATAAAATAATCTCTGTATAAACTGTGGGTTTGTAAAATATGTAAGCTCTCAGTGTTTGTTCAGCCCAGGTCACTCGCTGAAAATGAAGGTTATGCCTGGGTGATAACCATCAGATGTCAGTTCAGAAGGGAATCCAAATTTTTCCAAAGTTTAATTATGCTCAAGTCACAAGGACATGAAATGAGGACAGGTTGGGTAGAATTTTAACGCATGCCATCAGCACAAGAAAATACTTACCCACGGTAACTGCACTTCCTTGAATTCTGTGAAGTCAAGTAAAGTAAACAACTTTTAAAGACATAATTATGAGATTGCACCCTTGGAATCATTAGAGCTGCAATCAGGAACAATGCCTCTTTTCTGCTCACACAGAGCGATGATCCTGCTCTAATGATCCTGCTCTAATGATTAACTGCTGCTGAAGGGTAACACAAGGTAAGGTTAGAACAGTTTTCAGGCAATGAAATGCGTGTGACTTTTGAACAACACAACTTATCACATTAAGGGTCCTGTCTTGCAAAAAGTAAGTAAAGCTGTGGTTATTTCAGTTTTGGTACAAGGTAATCTCACCTATTAGCTATATAATCCCACTCTGACATTGCATTTGGGGTTTGAGGAGTAAATCTTAGGACAGCATAAGCATATTATTTACATCAAAGTTTAAAAAAGTGTTTTTTGTATTAGAAGAGACTGTCATGTGAAAGTTACGCAAAATATTACCTGAAAAAAATGACATGTGTGGTCTAGTTTTAATGCCTGCTTTATAGGAAAACCAAACAGAAAGGTCAGTAGGTAATTTTTGGCAAAATTATTATTTTAGTCTTTTCAATGCTTTTAATCGGAACAAACTAAATATATCACTCCTACTTCAGCTACGTAGATTACCACTTACTAGAGCACACTCCCTGCTGTTAGTTGAGATCACTGATGAAAAGTAGCGCATACAGTTCGGCAAAATTAATCCATTCTATTCTGATCCTTTCCCATAATCTTCTGCAAGCTCCAGAGACCAGGACCTCCTGGTATGTAGGTGCCACTGTCTAAAATACAGGGGGACGATTTCCTCATAAATGGACATCAACACAGCACCCTGCACTGATGTAACTCCATGTGCTGAGGTCTGATATGGAATTTTTCTTTCTTCCAAGTTACCCTGGGACTGGGACCTTCTCCTCAAAGCCTTTCCCTCTGAAATCCCCTCCTGCCATGGACTGTGTCCACTACAGCAATGACAATGTTTGGGTGGCATTGAGTCATCAGCACAATCTTGTGGAAGTTTAACATATACTCCTACATTCATTCATATAATAAAACCCCGAGATTCCTTGAAATCTATCATTCTTTGAATCTTCAAATATTCTTCCCTTTTCCCTAGTAGAATATTAGTAGAAAGGATCAGAGCATACCTTTTCTAACAAAGAACTTCAACTTAGTTTGTGCCAATCTTCTCTTCCAAGTTCCACCACTTCAAACCTCTTAGTGTTCTTTCTGAACTCAAATTCTCGTACATCAAATTATTGCAAAATATTCTGTGTAACCATTTGGAACACAGGTGATTTAACCAAAACCCCCGACCATGTTGGCTCAGTAGGGCCAAGGTTGAGGTGCTTTCCCTGTGTGCCAGAGCTGGCAGCAGGGCACGGGTGTGCTCCCCACAGCCTGTGAGGCTCAGGTAACGTGCTGCTAAACCACTCCAGCTGCACTCTGCTTTCAGTCAGCCCTTCTCCTGTCCCCAGTAACTTCTGTGGCAAGGCAGTGCACTTGCTTGTCTTTCTACAGCAATAATAAATATTATTTGTTGCCTTTACTATTGAAACTTATTTTCTACATTCCGTTTTTTAACTTTCCGCAAAACAATACCCACAGGGTGCAATGGCTTCATTCCAACAGTTCACCTGCATCTATATTTGCAAAACTTTGGGATAAAATATTGATCTCCCATCTATGTTCTCCCTACCTGCCGGAGGGATTTGCTCTTGAGGGAGCAGGAAGTTGAAACTGACCCTATTTTTGTTTCCATTTCCCAGTTAGGTTCAGAGTCACGGTTACTTGAGTGACAATAAATATATTTTTTACATTGTCATAACCTTAACTATTTTGGGGGGTTTTTCCTAAAAGGTACTCAAGTTTGCTTTTATAGGATTTGAAATACTACAGTATTTCTCTAAGGATTCATACAGGGGGTAGAAAAGGCTGAGGCAAAAAATAAATTGTCTCAAAACAATAAAAAAGAAGGGGAAGAATATGTCTCCTTTAACCTAGGGAATTTTGGGATCAGGTAGATGGTTTCTTAGTGAATAAGAAAGTCAAGATTACAGCTGAATCCCCTCTTTGGGAATTTCTAATATTCTCAGGTGGCTGTGGTTAATTCTGTGGTTTTAGTTCATCTCTTCATATAGAAGCTGGCAGAATTTCAAACAACAGAAATACACAACTCTCAAACAAAAAATACAGGGTTGACCATGATAGTCAACAGATAGCAAATATAATTGGAGTTCAGTGCTTGGATCAGAGTGAGAGCAGCATCCTGCCATGGCAGATGTGCCTATTGGGACAGCTGCTGCACCTGACAGCCCGTCCTTTGGCAGCCCCTGTCCGCCTCTCCTCCCCACAGCCTCCGAGCCCCCTCTTGCTGCCCTTGGAACTGTGATCTGTGCCTGCTGAGAGGGGGCCAGGCCATCTGCACCGGTTCTGCAGGCTGCCTTTGCAGAAGTGCTCAGCCCTCACAATGGAGTCCTGATTTTCCAGAGGCTCTGGCACCTATTCAGCCATCTTACTGCAGCGTACCAACATTTTCAGAAGTGCTTGGCCATGAGCAGTTCCTGTTGACATGAAGCGTGTCTGCATGCTTATCTACAGCTGTCACCTCTTCTGCAGGTCCTTTAAGCACCTCCTTGGCTGGTGCCTGTGTCAGCACAGTGACCTATCCCACTGTCAGGCACATCTTTAGGAGGTGAAGTCCCACACAGGGGAGAAATCACTGTCCCAGCAGCTGCTGGGGTCTGCTCTGCCTCGCTGGGGTTCTGCCAGAAAATGTGGCACAGCCCCAGCTGCAGAGCAGTCCCATGGATCCCTCACAGAGTCCTGGTGTTATAGATGGGAAGTTCCAGGACTCTTCTCCCTGTGTTCTGAGTGAGCCAGATCTCAGGATAGGAGGGGAAGGAATGCAAGGTTGAATCCTTATGTGTGAATCACAGGTTCAGCATTTCACGTGTACAAGTGGGTCTGTAAACAGCAGAGACAGGATCAGTTAAACACTGACTGCCTCTAACCAGTTGCACCTTTGGTCTTTATAGGAAGACTTGATGGCATTTTGAAAATGGTTGTTAACCTTGAGGTGAGGTTCACAACAGATTGTCCACATTTACGCCCTCTTTGCAATGCTCCATGCAGATTTTCTTCAAGCTTGTGCCATGGATGTCGCACACAGGACTCTCTCCCCAGATTTCTAAACACTGCTCAGATAAAGGCAGCTTCTCCAGAAACTGATCTGAATGGAAATACTCCTTTTTTTGTAAACATTTTCTCTGTATTTTTTAGGAGTGAGATTGCCACTGACCTAAAGAGAAGCGCAAGGAAGTTAAGCCAAATTCCCTACTCCTCATAGTTAGAATGGGCATAGGCCACTACATTATTGTTTAGAGAAAATATTTTCCTTACAAATGTGTCTCTCATAATGTTCACAAAAATGAACCTCATTTCCTTCAAACTGCAATTAGCATTGATTTGATAGTGCAGATATAATGATTTGCTTTCATGCCTTTTCACCATGCACTGCAGTTTGGAAAATGCCAGTCTAACTCACAAGAAACAGAGAGAATGTGTTGATCCACTGAAAAGCAGACCAGGAAAGGGTAGATATGCAGGTAAATCTATTGTAACATCCCACTACAATAACTGAGCCAGGCTGCAGGATACAAAGTCTGCTGAGGAGCAGAAATACTAAACTACAAGACATAAACAACAGATCACCAAGTCAGCTGAAAAAATCTAAACCAATTTTGTCTTCTAAAAAGCCATTTACTTGCCTTCATCTTTGCATTTTCAAAGGTTATCCTTTTGTACAATAAGTAAAAGGAACATTTTTAAAATTATTAATCTGACAGTGTCATTTTTAACTTTCACAACATCCCATGCTGTCATGACATATAGTGCACATTTCAAAAGAAAAGAACGTTTCTATCAAAGTATTCCACAGAAAGAATACAGAGCCCAGCATGGAACAACTAATGGCCCAAACTACACCAATAGTGTTTTATTTTAAAGTTCTTCAACCTGAGATGCATTCTGGTTTATCAAGCTGTGATCCAAATCTTTTCTATGCACACAGTGTCCCTCTGTCTGACTTAATATTTGACGTTTTTCTAAGCATATCACATAGAAACACAGAGGTGGGTGTTTAAGGGCTCCCCATTCAGCACCATCAAAATATGGCTTCAGAAATGCCTTTACTTGTAGCATGTATTTGCTGATTGTTCGAATGGGCTACTAATAAAGGGCGCAGATTGAAAAGCAATTATAGAGGATGATCCTTTCAGAATGGTCTGCTTGAAAATAGTCATCGGTTTGAAGGGAATTTTGAGGAGCAAGTATCTTTCAGGGTGGATTATAAAGCAGGAGCCTGAGTAACAGAGGGAGGCTGTTTCATGCGAGAAATTGCTGGGTCAGGTCACGTTTTGTCCAGGGACGATGCAGGGCCCTAACATCTGAGGTAGTCCTGCCAAAATCAGCTCCACAAATTCAATTTATTTCTGTAGGAACATAATGTAATTTTGTCATGCAAAGCCTTAAAAATTGAAAACTTTGCAGAAGTGCTCAGCTGATTTTGTGCTTAAGCTTGTTTTCAGACCACATGGAGAGTAGGTCAGATGCTAGAGCTCCACACTTGGCTCTGGTGCCACATTACCTTCCTAATGTGCTCAGCTATGTTTAGCTGAAGAAAAAGGAAGCAATGATTACCACTACTAAGAAATCACAAAACATGCAGATGCTCTTCCTGGAGATATCTCCATTCTTTTTCTCATGACATATTCACTTTCTATCTGTGCAGTTCTGAAGGTTTATCCAAATCTCAGTGAAATCAGTCAATTCTATTTTATCTCAGGGCCTATTTCTACTCTGACTAGCAGCACTTCAGCAGAAACAATTAGAGTAACAGAACTACATGTCAAATGAAGTTCTATATTTTTAGCTGTTCAATCGTAGTATCTTTTCGGCATTAAAAAGAACAAAAGGAGTAATAAAGTTTTGCTAATCCTAATATAAGAGAAAAAGAACTTAAAGAAAATTGGTTTAGTTAGTGTTTATGAACACATAAAACACCAATATTTTGCTTCCTTTCTTGTTTTTATAACCAGTTCCACAAAAACAGAATCAGGAAATGAAGTTATGGATTCCAAAAGAGAAAGTGGCAAATAGACTCAAGCTGCAGATAATTTCTTCCCTTTCCCCACTTCCCCTCTCCCAGACAGTCCATTTTTTTACATAGGAAATCATTCCAAAATAGGTCAAAGAGATCACAGACTACTGCACTATGACTTACAAAAGGAAGGAAATGTTCTTGCTTTGTTAACATGTTATTGCCAGAAATACATTTCCACTACATCATTAAATCAAGAATTATCAGAATTGTTTTCTTATTGTCCTGAGGCTCAGGTAGAGAGTGGTTTAACTGGTCAATAGATAACTCCTTTTAATGAAAGCTGCAGTGGTGCCCTACCAGTGTCAGTCCAGACCTGCAGCAGCACTGTTCTACTAGAAGGTATTCCAGAAGCTTTCATAAGTGTTTTAGGCCACAAGAAATCTAATTGTGCAAAGATAATCCCTTGTCTATGGTTTTAAAGACAATGACACTTCAGACAAAAAGAGTAAATATAAGGCTGCCTGATGACTTCTAGGAACTTACACAGTGTGGGGACCGCAGATGAGCTCAGGTGACCTTTGGGTGCAAGGATGTACTGAGGAGATGCACAGGACAGAAATTACTTGAGACCATGATAGGGTACATGCTCTTACTCTTGTCACGTGTTCCAGGCAAAGCCATAGAGTGATTTTCAGCCAGAAACTCCTGCCCATGTCGGCCTACCAGCGTTTGTAGTTGCCCTTCCCCAGGTTCAAGATGCACTCTATTCTGTCCGCTAAAGGAAATGAAATTTACCCCTGTGCCAGCACATGAAAAGATGTGTATTTTCTTTCACATGTAGTGAAGCCTTGGAAAGGAAGGCTGGATATTCAGGATGCTGGAAGCAATCCAGAAGGAGGACATCTCCTGAGGCTAATGCAATTATGATTCCATTTTGGCTGGCTGTGTGAGGAGAAGGGATCATCTAACTCCGAGGAATCCTAGGCAAAGGTTACACTCCTAAGTCTGTACAACACTGGGTCAGTCAGACACGGATTTTGTTAGTCAGTGAATTTGTGTAGGAGTAGCGAGAAAAGAGGGGTAGTCCTGACACTGATGAATCTGCAATCAGGGCGAGGGCTGGGAGCCCAAACTCAGTCTCAGGCTGTGGCACAGAGAGCAGCTGCATGGGGACATACCTCTGCATTTCTGCAGAGCAGCTTGCTGAATCGAAGCTGAGGTAGTTTATTTCATGGATTATACATGTATTTAATTAAATTTCTAGATAGATATTTGTAACAATAAGTTTTTGAAGTACTGCAAAGTTACATTGTATTAAACATTTATTGCAATCTTATGAAATATTCCTTCTGTTAAATATTTACTGTTATTTTCAAGATATTGGAATTGAGCTTATTATAAACATGGAACAAATGCAAAGCCATCTTTCTCACAGCAATATACTTCCTGAGTTGCTTTTAGACTTATTTCCTGATGGATATTTGCCATTAATGTACTGTGACTTTTTCCTTTATGAAAAAAGCCTCTAGCTCAAGCTAAAAGAAAGTTGTAATTTAAAAGATAGTTTCCACTGTGCTCAGCATTCTCACAATAATAACAGTTTGTCCTTTTCCTTACTGCAGCTAGTGTATTAAATATTTATATTGATGTTTATTTTGTAAACAAAGAAACTGAATTAGGCTAACATAGGAAGAGCCCATGATGTGTTTTAATATCTATATTTGTTTTATGCCTATTCGTTGTGGCTTTTTATGCAATTGATTCCAAGGGTGGTGTTAAATAATAAGTAACATTTTTTAAATTACATGAAAATATTTTTGTTTGTTTGCTGAAGAAGATCAAGTTTTTAAAAAATAAAAACTAGAAGTACATACTGTGGAGAATATCCAGTCCCTAACAATTTTATATGCAGTAAAGGTACTGAAATTACTACTACGTGTTTGGCTTTCTTGAAGACAGCATGATTGTCACAGTGTCCTTTGGAAGTTGACCTAAAAGCCACGAGACATTAAGACCAGAGAAAGCAAAAGGCTTTTGGTCTGACATTTTTTGTGACGTTTTCTTCCTGATCAATAATTGAACAGTCCAACCAACTTGAAGGTGCTATATGTAGGACAGCCACTCACATTTATTTAGTTCATTATGTTTCTGAGGTTACCTTGGGATTTCTAGAAAGTTTGTTTCCTGTGAACCCTCCGGCTGCTTGCAACTGCATTAGGAATGTGTTCTGGCTGGGAAGCACCTGGGCTGTGTGCTGGGAGGGGGTGCTATTGGGGAACAGTATTCACCTGACCAGACTTACAGCCCTGGGACTTGTACACATCAGTTTCTTTGGCACCTTTTGCACAGCAGGGTCTTACCTTGACTGGAGTAACTGCTCTGCATCCCTTTGGCATCGGTGTTAACACAGTCACCACTTCACAGGGCCTCATAAGATATCTGGCCATTCTTAATGCATAGAGCACTTAGAAGGTGTCTTGCTGCCAGTTTTCTCAGTCATCCTTTAGTGCAGGTCAAAAGGTTGGATTTTTTTTCCTGATTATCTGAGGAATCTGACACTAAAAAGGCAAAGGAAATAAAAAATCAACCTAGAAATGCAATAAGGACACACTGAGAAACTGAAGCATATATTATTCTTCAGATAAGGTCAGTAAAGACTATCAATGCACCAACTGTTATCAGAGAAAAGGTGCTTGTGTTTTCCTGTCTAGTTAAAGCTGTCAGAGCTCGGAATAAAGTGCACATTCCTCAAGCTCAGTTATCAACACAACTCAGATAGACTTGTATGTTTTTATGTTCCTACTTTAGCAGGATAGTGGTCTTTTGCTGTACATTCTTTAGATTTTACAAGCATCTATTGGAAGTGTCAAACATCAGTTTAATGTTCTTAGATCTGTATTCCTTCTCTTTTCAATCTGATGCTTAGTGAAGTATCGAAACAACTGGAGTTACCTGTTTCTCTAAAGCTGACTTGAAAGAGAAAAATTAAACTTGAAAGATGTACCAAACCTGGAATGAAATAAATTGCTCCAGAATTAGCATATACCATTTTTCAAGGTCTGAGATAAAGACAGTCCTTGTGTACCTTATAAGTTACCCGTATGCCTACAAAACTCTTACATAAATGCTTTCAAAAACAAGAACACATTTTTTATTTAGTGAGCAGTAAGAGATGTGAAATGCTTCTTTTTGGGAGGTTAGAATAATATTTGCCTGAAAATCCTGCACATCTATTTGCAGGACGTAGTCTTGAAGTTCTTACATGTCTCTTGGTACAAAATGCAAGTAATTTAAAGGGGAATTTCAGTGAATGTCCTCAGAATCATTGTGTGCCTTATTTATGCACTTTCAACTATGTGTGTATTTTCTAATTCATTCATAATTGGTTGTCCCTTGTTGTAAAATATTGTTTGAATTCCCTGAGTACTGGTTGATGGCAGTTGGTTCATCTTGCTCAGTGCTGTCTTTGATGCCATTTTACTGCATTCCACTAAACTAAATGAAGGCCTATTTCCCATTAATATAGAAGTCAATCACAAGGCCTTCATGCACCATCCAGTGAGAGAGCATCATATTCTTCTAAAGTAAGAATAATGGATTGGGATTTATGGTGCTTTATGTGTTTTTGATCCCCAGCTAATCCTTGGGAAGACCCAAAGTCCTACTTCTACCTTTAAGCTCTCTTTTGCTTGTGTCAATTTGCAAAGGACATGCTTGTTCTTTTAAAAAGAACCTTTAGGCTAAACAAGAAGTCTGTCCACCTGGAGTTAGCAGTCGCCATTTATTATGTATAAAAGATGAAGACAGAGGATTTTCCTCAGCTGAATGAATGCTAAAGAAAAATATATAAACAAAATCATAGGCGTTGTGTAGATAAGGCACAGCACATTGGCAAGCTGCTGAATTTTTATTGGTACAATGTTTTACAGACCATATTAAAATGAGAATCATTCATTTCCCTTGACTATCAAACAAGACTTGTTAATCAAGCTGTAATCTTTAGTTACTCAAAAATAGCCATTGCTTCTAAAGTAAAGCCAGTCTTATTACAGAAAAAAATGCCAGCTTAGTTCTTGAATGTACCTCTCAGATTCCAATAACATACTTTTTTTAAAATAGGTATCCTTCCTGGTCCCATAGACTTCATTCATCTAGGAGTGACATGAGCCTCATGAACAGGTTTATCATGTTGAATTATTCAGTTTCCACACATCCTCATTATTCACCTATTGAAAAAAACCTACATAATTATTGAAATATAAAGTTCATACTACATATTTCAATTAAAATCTAATTCATGACCTAAAAATATGCAATGTGTTGGTGAGGTTCTTACCTTGCAGAGCACACACTTCAGACCCTTTCCAGTCCCAGGGATACACATTCAGCCTACCAGAGAAACCAAAGGGCATTGCAGGACCTTGGATCTTCTCTATAATCTGAGACAAACCTGAGAAAACAGTCAGGGCACTGATGTACAGGTGACAGACTCCATTTGGAGTGATGGGATCCTGGGGGAGTTGGGACCTAGAGAAAGATATGTAAGCACCTAACAGCACACTAACTTCTCCTAATGACAAGTCTAAGTCATTGAACTTTGGACCACAATAGTCTGAGGTCAAGGCCTTATAGCATCAAATATTTAGCTTTTAACTTTTATTGATTTTTCTTGATGCATAAAAAGACTTTTTTGTAGTTCTGCTTTCTTGGAGGCGTTGGCACAATTATTAAGGCCATTCATGAATCTTCTAGTGGTTAAGCCTTTGACAAGGATCTTTCTACCCTGAACAGAGGAAGTTTCTCAATAGAGAGAAGACACAGACTCTCCTCAGGCAGCCCATTATCCAGATGCAGGAAATAAAGTAGCATGCTAAATAAAATGAAAATTCTGTAAATTGTCTTCAAACTGATTCCTCAAATATATTTAAAGACAAAAGGGGTTATATTTTGTCCTGCTGTATTCAGAACATACCAGCAATAAATGGGATGGAAGGATTTATGCAGGTAAGTATTTTTGCATATAATTGTTTTAAACTTTACATGTTTAATTCTCCTTCTGGCTCATTCTACAGTGAATCGCAGAAGGAAAAGTCAACCCTAGTGATAAATTACATAAGATACAATGAAGAGTATTCACTCCAAACATGCTAATAGTGAAACCACCATGTTCCAAACACTTCTGCAACTAAGCCTCAAGGAAACAGCTCTTACTGAACAATGTTGTTATTCAACATCAGACTCAGCATCAGAAATATTGGCAGTCAGGCAGTTCCTGCAGTGCTGATGTGCTGATAAAGTCATTCTTGCTTTTGGCTGGGCCAGGGCCCTAAAATAACATCACTGGCACTGAGAGGTAAACTCATGATTGTGAAGGTAAAAGATAATGCTGTACCTACTATATCACAATTTTCAAAACAAGTCACTTTATGTACTCCAAGTTCAGCTTCCCCATAAAGCAGCCAACAGGCAGAGCACTGCTCTGGATTCACTTATTTCTTCCCAGTAGGTCCCAAAAAAGTATGACACACTCCTATTCTCTTTCTACTGACCTTAGTTGTGAATCCTGTCTCTTTCCTGCAAAAGCACAAGGAAATAATATACTGCCAGGGAGCTTTGCCTGATCCTAACAATGTTTTAGAAAAATTTGTTCATCCACTCTAGACAACGTATACTACTGGCAGTCTGACAATGGCTTGTGATATGAAAAACACAACCACGAGAAACACAGCTAGTAGTGAAATTACATTAGCTTGAACAATGTTTTACATAATCCTCAACTGCCTGATCTGACTTATTAAGTTCATTTTAGACTCTGATTTTCAGAAAATACCAAATGTAGCCTTTTCCCCCAAACTAATGACTAAGCTGGTATCTCTTTTGACATCCATCAAAATTCCTCTTGCACAAGTCAGTTTAGAACTGAGATACCAATACTAGTGTGAAAACTATGGTGTTCCTTTTCTGAAAATAAATAGAATAAGGCATATAAAAGAAAACAGCTTAAGAGAGCTCATTAATGCAGAAAATGAATGCAGTTCAGTTGTTCTGGTATTTTCAAGTCCTTGATCTGATGGAGATGAGATACAGAGGACTGCTTAGTTTAGAGTACCAGAGCTGACTAAGAAATGTGATGCTGTCTAGACGGCCTTTCCAGAAGCTGACTGGATAACTGACCTCTCAAAATACTTAGAAGGAAGACAACTGCTAGCAACACTTCACAAGTTTTCCTTTTTAACTGAATAATGTCTAAAAGAAATGTATGTCATACACAGAAAAATAAAATCAGAAACAGAAAATAAAGGTGAAGAGTAAGATAAAGAATTTCCTAATTTTTTCTGTCAAGCTGCTTTACTCCTTTCCTGTAGTACTCAGTCAATGGTTCTGCATCTTGAAATATGGCACTTTTCAGAACACTAACTTAAAATGATAACTGTAATTAAAATATGTTATCTCAGTAAAATGAGATTTCTTATGTTTTGCATACGTTATCTCCTAAATAATCAGTAAGATAAAAAGAAAATTCTCCGCACTCTCTGCCCAAAAAAAAAGATCTTTTTTTATTAGCACAGCTCAAGAGATATAGCTGTGCACATGACTGAGCATTTGATATCAGGAAAGTTTTTAAAGTTTTCTGTTGCAGAGAAGAGATTGCTCAGAAAGTTTAATTGTTGCAAAGATGCATAACTACATTAATTACTCTCCAGCAATAAGAACGGGGGAAATGTTGGGTGAAATTGAATGAGATAGAGCAATAGAGGGGTGTAGCGGGTTGAGTTTTTTCCCGGCTAACGCACTAATTTATGTAGTGGTTTTACGTACGCTGGTCTCTTGTGATGAGATAAGGATTAAGAGAAATGTAAAGCAAGTCTAAACCTTGAAAGATAAAAGATAGTTTATTAACAGAACTACGGACAAAAGAAGAAAAACCAAAAGAAAATCAACCCCTAGATGTTTCTCTCCCCCCACCTTATTCATTTTTTCGTACCAACACTTCTTCCATCAACAACCTAAAAAGCCAAAACTTAAAGGTCTTTAGTCAGTTTACCATCTTTGAAACAAACTCTTATCAGTTCAGTTGGAAAAAAGAGTCTTTCTTGTTTTACCAGGTGAACCTTCCCACAAGAAACACAGTTCTTTTGTGGGGTTTAATATCACAGTGAACTCCCGCCCGGAGTCTGTCCAACTGTGACA